>OMLB01039677.1:24776-39198 GCA_900302555.1 Myripristis jacobus | reverse complement strand
TGCATTAAGTATGCATGGAAGTCGAAAAAAATAAGTTTACAGATAATTGGCGTGGTTACTGAGGGGCTAAAACAACACTGCTTACCTTAGTTAACATTCTGCTGGCTAAACATGCCTTTTAAAAGACATACATGCATTGTATTACTCTTCTCTCGTTTACTAGACAAATAAAGCCTTTCCACTAGAAAAAAAAAAGAGAGCCCAAATACAATAATAACGTGTTGAATAACTAATGTCACACCCTTTTCAGGGAGTACACATTAACATATGAATAATAGACTACCATTGAATATTTTTTTCTAATTTTATATCTTTGTTCAAATGTCATGAAAAAGTAAAACCCTGAAACTGTTTTGCTCTCTTACAACGCCAAGGGGTAATTACAATATTTTCCCTGAGAGAGGGAAATAAGAGAAACCCTCCCCTTCTTTGATAGTGTTGCTGAAACATATTTACAGTGCACCACTGCTTGTGATTTATTAATATTAGAAGACAGCTTTTGTTGCAATGTTTTCATAGCCAGTGATTAGCACAGCCAACTACACTGAATAAATTCATAAGTGGATTAAATTATCAAAGTGGAATAAATCTAATAATATAAATGTTCATTGGAAGTGAAGGACTTCATATTTCCATTGCTGTCAGATTAGGGAGCAGATGGTCACCCTTATGCCAGTGTTAGTGTGTGAACGCTAATGTCAGAGGCCATACCTTTACCAATAACATGAACATATTTCTGGACAACACACAATTGCATTGGATACAGTGGATTTATCTAATTAATCCAATCATCTCCTTTGAATGGGGATTTCTGTGCCCATTGGTCTCCTCCTTTTTGACAGAGATTGGCGTCTTTGTGCCAGGCTGCCAGGCTGCCAGCCTAAGAGGCTGGTCCCCTTCTCAAGGAGACTGTTATGACCATGTGGCGTGCGTGCCAACCTCTGGCTGTGGCAGGGAGATAGGGAGCACGCAGAAAAACACACACACACACAAACACACACACACACAGACACAAATACGCAAAGGCAGAAACGAACATGCAATAAACATGCACATAAGCAGACAAGAATACACACAACTATTACACCACTTGCAAATGCACATGTAATGCCGATGTACAGACAGATATGAATACTTATTCACAGGTATGCACAAACACACACACACACACACACACACACACACATGCACACACACTCATGGGCTGACACTCTACAATCTACTTAATCTGTGATCAGATAAACTACAATAAAGGCAAGGCTGGCAGTAGAGGGCATGGGCTATTATGAATGATCTGTATGTCGCTCAACGAACTACCCACACACACATACTCATAGGAACAAACATGAGGACACACACACACACACTCACACACACACACACACTCACTCACACACACACACACACACACAAAGGCGGCCCCCTCACACTCTTATTTGACTTTGTGTGTGCTTCGCTGGGTTTATTATGACAGGCTGAGCGGCGGGGAGGGAATTAAACTGTTAAGCAGACATCAGAGGCAGTCTAATGTTTAATGCAGGAGCCGGGGCATGTGCTGACTGATAATGAATACAAACAGGCCAACGTCTTATTTGTTGTGCTTTTCATTGGGAATGACTGGGGTGCTTGACATCCACAGCTAATGTACTGTACGGGGCTATTGTTCCAACCCCCCTCTCATCCTTTCCCCATATCTCTCTCTGTCGCTCTCCCCCTTTTTTTTCATTTCACTTGTCTTCCTTTTATTGTACTGATTTTTCAAGGATGTACTGTCATTATCATCAGAAAACAAGCCCCGTCTTGAGTTGGATGTGACAGGATAATGTTGTAATTCTTGTGGAATCACAATCTCCATCATGATAATGTGTTGATGGGATGTGGTAATAGTTGTTAAAAGGTCACCCAGTGAGCTGTAATTGGCTCTTTCATACTTCACTACGTTTACTACGACAGAAGGCATGACCTCGCTGGCAGAGACAGTAAATATGCCATCTTGAGAGTGTAATTATACAAGCCAAGCCTTCTTGGATCTCGTTCTCCCGCCTCCTTTGCCCTCTCTTGCCACTCATTCCCTTACAGTCTCACTTTAGTTGTCCAAATGTACTGTAAGTTGGCATGATCCAAATAAAGCAAAGCTGCAGTACAATACAGCACGTATGCCATGATTGGCAATTGTACAGTATTGTTAAGAACTGGCAATTTTTGAAATGAAGTTATAATTTGAAGAAAGGTCCATTTTAGAAATGTTCAGTTGCATCATTTGCTCTCCAAGAGTCTTTGTCCACTTGCTATGAAAGTAAACAAAGGATCTGAAAAAATAGACTGCTTTTACTGGCACCTTTATAGACTAAATGGAAAACTATTGTACAAACTATTTTATCACATTAGAGCTGCACTGTGGCAGCTTCAGCTTGTATTATAATCATTTCATGTGCACAATTAAATGGAAAATATGATTTATGCTTTGTGGGTATTAGGTGAGGAAGATGAATCAATGCTGTAATTTATGCGGTGATATAGAAAGAGACAAGATAAAATACGGAATTGTTTCAATCACACGGAGACAATAAACACAGTTATAGCAGAGAACATTAGATTTCCTCCAGGTATCTTACTAATGTTTTTAGCTTAACTCAGCGTAAGAGAAGCTTTTTTTTTCCATCCAGGTTTGAGATCAGCTAAGCACTTTGTCATCGTGTTATGACTTCTGTAATTTTATGCTGTATGCGTCTCTAGATGTTCACATTCTGTTGTTAAAATTGTGTTCATATTTAATTCTGTTTTCAAACAATCTCTTAAATAATTTTGATTGCCCTTTCTCAAGAGTCCATTTAAACTAACCCACTGCCATTGTTAAAATCAGGACAGTTCTGAGAGCTAAAGTCTCAGACATTGAGTTTTTCCAGTTTTTCCTGTATTCATAAAATAGTCAGTAATGCTGCTTTTTATTTTAATAAACAGGCTTTATAAATAAGCATGATTCATAGCAATGTGTATTCTCATACAATCACTATTGTATTTTGTAGCTCAGTTAAGTTACATGAAAATGTGTTATTCTCAAGGAAAGACAGCATTAATTAATAATTTTTCTGAAAAAAAAAATACTCGTGGTCTTGTTTAGCTTTCTGTTATGTTGTTTCCCTTTACTTGATCACCGAGTTGGTAGCTCATTAGTTCATGTTCTAAGAGTATTTTAAAATTTCAGCAATGGTGAGAAACAATACTTGTACACAAATATGAGAAACAGAGATGTTTCATCCCAGTTCTCACTGCATTAGCACTACAATACTATCTATCTATTTATCACTACACCACAGATACAATTTATTCATTCAAATAAACAATGCTGCACCCTTGTTCATTAATTTTCCCTTTTAATTGCGTTTATATATAAATTATCATGCGAATGCCCTCTAATAATGATTTAGCAATTATAGGAAGCTAACTAAGGCTCCAACTAAGGCTGTGTGTGATTTAATTTGTTTGATTCTTGGAATAATGTCATTGAAAAGACAAAACATAATCACAACTTCACATGTGTTTTTAGCAGCTAAGAGCCATGCCTTTTAGTTTTACATCACCGAAACAGTCCATTTTTCTGGGCTCTATGCCACACAAGTTCTACAGTTCCATAATGAAGGAGAGAAGTTTGTTTATTTTTTTCACCCCCTCACCCCACTGAAAGTGTCTCAATAATTGTTAGTATTATATCTGGCTATTTTTGTAAAATCAGTGCAATAATATGTGAAAGATAAAATTGATCTGGCAGATGATTAAAGAGGTATTACAAATTTGGTAATTCATGTATCAGAGTACATGCACTGCACGTAATAGGGGATACAGATCCATAGCACCTCCCTGTGGTACTGCCCATCTTATTGTGTGTGTGTGGTGTGTATTGCCTCCATTCACCAGATCTTATGTGACATCGCGTCTTATCATATGCACTATTATCTGCCTAGTGAAAATTCACTTTGCATTTTAATACTAGACTCGGTTAAAGTTATAGCATCATAAAACATTAAAAGAAGAGTGCTTCTTTTAGAAAACTTATCATCTAGTCTGACAATATGCTTCATTCAGTTTGGGCTGCTATCGAGAACTGCTGCCATCATTGTAACATTGTTATGGTAACTGCTCAAGTGAAGTCACCAAATCTTATTGTAAAATCTCGTACAATATCATAATAACACTTGGAAGCGGGGGCAGCAGAGTTTGACAATAATATATCTGTGGAAATCTTTCCCCCTCTCTCCAGATCCTCAGTGAGAGGCACATCAGAGGAGACATTTGCGCTTTATGAAGTGCATTCATTTGGCCATTTGCCATGTTTCCTCACCAGAGGACTGCTATGATGAATGAGAGAAGAGAAGAAGCAGATTTTCTCTCCCACCTCTCGGCTCTCCCCTGTGATTACTAATACAGAGCCCTGCAACCTCCCACACTATATGAAAACTGTAGGCTTGCTCTCATATCCAGGGTAATCCTCAATTTCCCAGAATCATTAAACTGAGACTAGCATCTCTGATGGCTGGAGATACTTGACATATTATGATTATTATCATATGAATACCTTGTTGTTACCTAGGAAGTGAAGAGGTTGCCTTAAAATCGATGTGGAAGACTGGCATAATAGCCTTTCTACATTGCTGCATTTGAGAATAAAAGCCCCTTTTTATATGTATAAGATAAATCACCAGGAATGCAGAGCTGTGCTGTTGCCAGGATGGACAACATCACGCTGGAACTGGATCCAACAACTTGCTAATGCTGTCAAAACCTAAAACTTCAGAGGCAAAGTTTCAAGCACTGCTGCAGTCATTTTATAGGGATTTAATTTTATTGTTGTTCAATCTGCCAAATGTCACGGTTTGTTTCACAGGCCTGTCCATTCAACCAACAGGAATGTGGCCCATGCCTTTGACCATTACTATCCGGAGGTGGATACTCCCTAACTAGCAAACTCACTCCAGGCTTGTGGTTTGGAAACACTAAAACTTTCAAATGCATCATTTACTGTACATATAAACTCACATTTCTGATTATAAATGCTGCCCTTAGGTGAGAGGGATGAAATTTATATAGTCGAAATGCTGAATCCAGAGAATTAAAGTGGGCTGCTACTGTGTTGGGGGGATACACCGCTGTGGAGGACGGACCAGGGAAATTTATGTGGGAGAAAAATGTATGTTCAGCGGATCGGCTCCAAACCAAACATATTATCTTTTGGTATGCCCTCCTCTTCATAGCCTCAATCAGTTGTTCAGAGTGTATAATTCGCTGACATGTTCACCATGCAGAGACCAAGGAAAACGTGCTTTTTCTCTGCCTCTCAGGGCAAGGATATGCAGCTGATACAGTAGCTAACCTGGCACCTCTTCAAAAATTCAGCTCAGTTTAGCCGTGGAAAAAGGTTTTTTTTTTTTTTTTTAAGGATAACAAAAAATGTTAGAATCAAAACCTACGTGCGAGTTTTGTGTTGCGCTTTGCTTTGCAGGCACTTAGTCCACAATGCATTCAGTGGAACGTTTGAGCACCTTTTAAACCAGAGTCTACCACAAACTGATGAGGAAAAATGCTCAAGTGCAATCAAAAAGTGGAAGTGAGCAAGAAAACACTGCAGCCCCTGAGGGTTAGATTAGCAGATCCCTGCTCCGTCTTCTGCTTGGGTTCTAGTGACAATTTTGGAGGATGGGTCAGATGAAAGACAACAGAAGGAAAGCAGGATCAAAAGCCACATGCTTTCCTGTATCCCTGCTTGTTCTAAGGGGCATACATAGTGCATTGGATTCATATCAAGGTCTTTGTACAGGGAGAGTCCGCCAACATGCAGTGGCCTTATTATTCTTTACTTCAATAACAAACCCACGTCTTCCCCTCTCCCCATCAAAGGCAAAGCTCTCCAGAAGTGAAAATACACATCATATATGAGTCATTCATCTTCCTTGAAATTTAAATAACTCCTTTGAACATTGTCTTTGGTAAGTTATGGCCAAATATGTAATTCAGCATGCACTGTATTGTATAACATCCGTCTAAGACAATTCAGTGCCTGCCAGACTTCCCATCATCTTAAACATAGTGTAAGAAAAAAAAAATGTGCCTTACTTTTCTCACACTGTGAAACTACACCACATAACTTTTCATACCTTTCAATCGACTCCCATTCGCAACCCAGTAACGACATTCACTCCCTCGCCCTGAGTGACAATAACTAAGTTGTCCACATCCATTCCGCACAGTTATCCGCCCGTAGCCTATAAAACAGAAATAACGTGGAGGTTTACTCACAGTGAGGGGTGACTCTCAGACCGGACCTGGGCAGCCATTTGAAGTGACAGGGCCGCCCATCATGTGCCTCTAACGGGGTCAGGGGGCCTTATGGGGACTTGATCCAGAGCGAGGCCAAGGGGACCGGGCCTTTAGAGAGGATGGATGGAGCCCTGGTAAGAAGGAAGGACGGGCTGATTACATCATTTTTCAGACCCACCAAAAGGCCCTGTAAGGACCTCTGGGCAGCTGGATTGACAGTCGGCCTCTCTGCTAATACATTTTGGAGTGATTTGTCAAAATGAAGAAATTGTGCTTGCTGACCTATCTCGCTCAGCGGTGAGTGACTCAGTTGGTGTGTCTTGACAAGAAGAGCGACATATCGCCTACTCCTACAGTAGCTCATGCTGAATATATGAGAGCCAGAGTCACAACAAAGCATTCATCAACATGAAACAGCCCAACTTTCTTTTTGTTGTTGTTGTTTTTTTCATACCAAAATATCTTTCAAGTCTGAGGTAAAGACATTAAGGAAAATATGTCAGACTGAGGAGCAGCGTTAATCACCCTCTCAGTCTGTGTTGTATAATACAGTAGGTGGCATTTGTTTCTGTTGGAGGGAAATTGTTTTGTTTTTGTGCATTTCCTGAATATCTACAAATATTCCCTGAAGGCACACTGCAGTGCGATGTTGCGCCACCTGTTTTCAAGGCACAGTTGCTCCCCGGGGCCCCTCAACAAATCGTCTTCTCTGTTTCTCCTGCGGGGAAAGAGACACTGTCACTCCAGGGTTTTGGGTGTCATATCATGCTGAAAGATGCTAGAGCAAATTCGACATTTCCGTCTGTCCCAACAGGTAAAGTGAGAATCAAAAAAGCAAGTGATTGTGAAATTATAGGAGAGGCCGGAAATTCAAAGCAGGATTTTGTCTTTCAGAAATCCATCAGCACGCATGTGGCTCAATTTTGTTTCTTTGAAATTAAATGGATAACTAGATTGTGGTTACTTATTACGCAGTCTCAAGTGTTTAGCAATTGGGATTACATTCTTCACTTTCCCCCCGTTTCCCTCAATTAAAAAAAAAATGTTTCACCACCACACCCTGAGATTAGTCCTGTATCTTTGTTTCAGCAGTGTAGATGTAATGACTGACCTGGATTCATACTACTGTTTTCAATCACCATCTCCCTCCAAGGTTATTGGCCAAAATCCAAAGGTTGTTCTGGGATTCCACTTTATCAGAGGCAGAGGCAGAACAGCATGCAGAGTTAATAATAATTTGGTCTGTGTTTTACAGCTGTTACACAATGGACACAGTGTAAACCTCTTACGACACCAGGGCCTTGGAGCTTCTCATTTTAGAACTAGATCTGTCTCTCTAAGACAGTCAATGACAGACAAAGACCAGAAAGATATGGGAGCAATGAATAGGCGAAGACAATGTAATTGGTGGTAATCTATAATGCAAAAACTGTTACATTGTATTCTTTGGGTGCTGCATGCGGGAGGCAGGAACTGTGAAGGATTGTTCCTTTAATAGCACCGTAATGTGAAACTTTCTATAGATTTCCAGTGCAGCCTCCGCGTGCCGCGCGGTGTGAGAAAACGAGAGACAGGACGGTAGCAAGTAGGTGCTGCCACAGCGAACATCTGCTTTCACTATTAGAAGCTGAGGCAGAAAGCACATTATAAGCACAGGTAAACATAGACGTAGGTAAATGTTAATGCACTGCACCTCAGTCAAATCTCCGGCATTGTTCCGAACTTTCACGCTGAACATATGGCAATATAGATTAGGCCAACTTTGCAATAACTAGATTCATCCTGTCAGCAAACATAGTTAAAAATTGAAATTCGGCTCATGCATTTTCCTTAGAAAATAAAAGGAGTTTACTTATTTACCGCCTGACTCTGAACACGTCTAATGATGAAACTGACGTCTGTCAACAATGCATTTTTTTGAGGAATAATGAATATATTTACAATGTAATTCAGAACTCCAGTTGCCTCTAGACAGTTGAGATTCCCCTTCATGCACCTCTGTATTTTATTCAAAGCAGAACCTCACCAAAGGAAAATCTTCTATTATCCAGCCTAACACTGCAGCCTGAGGAGAAACACTGGGTAAAACAGTGACTTAATATTTCATATTGGTTAGATTATTCATCCACACAAAGACATTTCCCTTTTTTCCCCCTCACATTGCAACGTCCTCATTAAAAATGGGACACTGCACATTGAAACTTTTTAAAAATTCAAATATTTTCCTTCAATCTTTAAAGAGCTTATATCTAATGAACTAAGATTTAATTTGGCATGGCTTAACATCCATTTGCACTGTTCATAATTAGGAATGCAGACCTCGGTATTAAAATGAAGGGGCAAAGCCCTCACTAAGTTCCCAAGTGAAACAAGAATTGGTTCCACTTTAAGTATTAATTGATTGGCTTTGCAGTATCCCTTACAGGAGAAGAGCACACACACACACACACACACACACACACATAGAGAGAACCCCCCCCCCCAACATGCACGCTCACACGCACACATACATAAGCACACACACATGCACACACACTCTCACAATTTACAGAGCACTCATTTCTCATCAATCTGGAGCTGCTTCATTTGCCTGTCTCTCAGTCCCCCAGAGAGGGACAACCTATCTGCTAGCAGAGCTTAGCATTTGATCATGAGTGTCAATATCAAACTGCAAAGCAGGATTACACACTGCTGTCGTCAATAGACGTAATGGTTTTACATGTGTTAAGGTTAACTCAGCCATTTAATGTGCATAGTACCTCAGAGATAATCACTCAAAAAGGACTTAAAAATGTCATACAAACCTCAACAGACCTGGGCTTCTGCAGTGATCACACACTATACTCAGAGGGTCTTGTTGCATTTTTCTCTTTTCTAAGATTTGACAGCTTATGACTATGGAGTAGACAATTTCTACTGTATGAGACTAGTCTTCAAGGTATTTGATTCAAATTTCTTACAAGGAATATCCTCTGTGATGTATGATCAGACTGTCTGCAAAGTCACCAGAGATGTTATTATTGATCATAGGTCTACCTAATGTAAATTCTGTTAAGTGTTTATTAAGGAAGGGCTTTAGTCATGCACAAAGTGTTCATTGTTGATCATTCTCTTTTGCACTAGATCTTGCTTTAGATAACTTGGGAAACAAAATGATTTGTACGCTTTTGTCATTTTTTTATTTTGTGTGTGTGTAAAATTGAAATGAGTGTGAGCATTCACTTTTTTCCATTGTGTTTACGCGTGTTTGTGTCCCTGCACATGTGTCCGTCTGTGCCAGTGTGCAGAAGTCTGGTGTATTTATTTTGACAAAACATAACACTCTCCCACTGTAAACCTCTGATGGTGCAAGTGACAGCTAAAAATCCCCTACAATGCTGTGAATTAGGAGCTGGTCTATTAGACACATGATCACATGATGTGGGATTAGTGGACTGGAGTCTTCAAAGCTGCTATTACAACTCCTGAGATGTGATACAGGCTCCCCCACTGCTCTCTGCAGGGGCGTGTGGCTCTTCCTCAGAGAATTACCTGACACCGTCGTGTCTGCGCTCTGGGAGACAAGTGCTGTGGCTCGGAGTGGAACAGCCAACATCAGTCGGAAATGCTCCCTCCATGCTGCGCTGAGCCAACAAACCCTGCATTTAATCCCATGTGTGAGCCGCCATGATGGCTACATGAGTTGACATCAGAGAAAAGGAGTTAGGGTGGTAAGGCTGGTATGATAGGTGATAAAGTGGATTACAGATGGGAAAATGCCATCATGCTTGAATAGCGAGTCAGACTCAAGATGTTAATAATAGTGGTTTGGTGTGCTTTCTGTGCTCACCCTTGTGTAATCTGAAGATATTGGCAGCTTGTTAGAATTACATTAGAGGCGGAGATGTTTAACAGTTCATTACGTGCAAAGTTTAATTGTAAGGTAATGTGCAAACTGCAAATATTGCCTTGATACTGGAGCAGTAGATTCCATCTGTGGCAATAACTGACTGATGCGCAGCAATCAAAATTATTAATGAACTACAGGCATGCACTGCAGCTTTCATAATAAAATACATCTGGGTTAAGAGTTGGCTAAACCATTTGCAAAAGTGGGATTTTTATGATTGCTTTGTTTGCATGAATTTTATCTTGAACAAGTTTATAGAATTGTTATTATACACTATATCACAACAAAGAACAAAAAATGCAAGAAATAAAAGAGAAAAAACATAATTTGCCAAAGAAAAAAAAAAAAGTGGATGCATCCTGAACTTCAAGTTACCTTTTCTAAAGCTGAACACTGGGAATTTGGACCTCCCAGCGCAAACATTAACGGGCTGAAATGCAGCTCTGGATGTAACAAAGGAAACAATACCAGGGAAGAGAGCCAAGAAGGCAGAGCTGGCACGCCTGTTCCTGGGACCATGGGAATTTGGCTCCCAGAAATAATGGGGTTGAACAGGGCCCAGCACCACTGCTACTGTAGCTGGGAAAATGGTGCACCGCAAGCCAGGCTCCATCCAGGGAGACTTAAAACAGGGGAGGGAGGGGAAAAAAAAGAAATGAAATATACAGTATGGGTTGCACCTCACAGTGTGAAGTGAGATGAGTAAAATAATGGAGGAAGGGGAAACCTGTCTTATGTTTGTCCCAAGCAAGTGATTGTAAATCAAAAACACTGCCCAGCTTAGTGGCTGGATGTGAGCAAACATAATACAGTGTATGGACAAACTGCTACCTGGACAGAAAAAGGAAAGAGGAAAAAAAAAAAAAAAGTCCTAAAGCGCAGGACATAATGGGGCTTTCACAGTGGCATTCCATTGTGCAGTTGAAAGTTGAGGTAAACTAATATGCCTATGTATGTATATGCATAATATTGGTTGTGTTAATGCTAGCAGCCCCTCTCTAGCCTAATTAGGACAATAAAGGGTTATGGGCTAATGTATGACTGCCATGCCAAAGCTAATGAATGCCTGGTATACCTTGTTTCCTCCCTAGCGTCCTTGGACTGTCATCTCCAACCTTTTGATGTTGTATCTGATTATCCAGGCAGCGATTAATCATGATTAAGTAAGCACCAAGTCTCTGAGAGGCAAAGCGAAAGGAGAGAGGGTGGGTGGACAGCAGGAAAGTTGCCCAGGTTCAGGCCTTAATTCTGGGCAGCACATGCTCCCTCCTCTGCCAAGTGGACACTGGTAATGAGACAGCAAAGTAAAAATCATGGTGCTTTTTTAAGTGTTGTTAAAGGAAAGATTCATTATCCAAGCCATACTTTATCCAAGCTATAGTTGAGGCTTCCAGAGAAACGCCTCTTGCCTTCTGTGATTACCATCAACTTGGACACCAGTGCACATTTTCGCATGCCCAGTGCTATTTGACAACCATTTTTGCATGTTTTGTTGATACACAGAAATTTCAATATACCTCTCCTTCCTCCCCCTCTTTTCCTCCTCTCCAAAAACATTTTCCTGCTTTGATATCAGTTGATGGAATATAAATGGGTTGGAGCAGACCTAAGGTAACCACCTATTGGCCTTCATGCATTTCTAATGTAACCCGCTCTGCCCATGCTCACAGAGTAGGGCTGGCTTCATTACTCCAAGGTGCTGAGTCTTTTGCCAGAACCCTGCCTTTTCAGCGAATAGATCACCCTTGTGACCAGGGTCTCTGATACTGTATGCAGCACCTGAAAGCTGTAGCTGTTTGCCCAGGTGCCAAAATAATCAAGTTCAGCTCGCATGGCAGGTTATGAAAGAATATTAACTGTGGGAATAACCCGGCTTGACATGCGTCGCCCGCATGCATGATCAAACGAGAGCCCTCTCAGAAAAGGAGTTTTCCAGGTAGGCCCACTGGCAGGGAAGTCTGGGCCTGTGATGACACCAACTCAATCACTGCTACTTTGAAGTCAGAGGGGTCAGTGTTGTAATGGGTTTGGACAAAGGTACAATGATTCTCTCTTTTTTTGCTTTCCGACCTTTTTCTGTTAATGCATTTAGCATTCTGTGTCTGTAATGGATTTCCCAGTGAAGAGGGAGGGTGGAGGCTGTTGTTAAAACACGGTTAATGACGTACCGAAGGAAGTAGAGCAGGGGTGCGCAGTATTGCCACTATCAATAATATAAATGTTTAAGTGGTCCACTTGGAGTAAAGGCAAATAATACTTCCCTTTCCACCACCCTGCTGCCTCTCACCATGAAAAGCATTTTCTCCAATGAGATCCGATGTGAAGGAATTTGTTTTGAGTGCTCATTCTAAAAACCGCACCACTGTGTCATGGTTTTCCTGTCAGAAATTGTTTCTGTTTAATAGACCTACAATATAATTTTACTCAGAGAATTTAAGGTTTCCCTCTTCAAGTTTTTTTCCTCATGGCTTTCCATCAATCTTTCTGTTTTCCTCCCTAAAACCAGTATTTCAAGCTTAAATTATGGCAAATGATGTGTGCACAGGGTGTTGTGAGGGAAAACAAAATAACCCCTGATGACTGCACTGTAACTTAACATCTTTCTCAAAGACCAGCGATTAAGTGGAAAACTTCCCGACCGCAAAGACACAAATCAGCCACCTCCCCCGTACGCTTCATTATAGAAAGGTTAAACCATATTTCAGAACCTATATGGAAACATGGAAAAATGAGGAAGCGTGAAGTTATGTATCTCGAGCCCATCAAACATAAAGAGAAATCGAGTAGATCACCATATAATTGGTTACAGTGTGTGTACACATGTCTCCCTCCAATTCCAGCACTGTCCTCCAGTTCAGCGCAGGCTTTGAAATGTGGATTCAAAGCTAGCGGACTTCCCTGAATCACTGAAAACCCTCAGGACATGGTTTGGCCTTTGCGGAGGTGGAAGCCAAATATGAGTCTGAGAAGATGAAGCACCCTGGCCTATCGTCTGTTCCTGGTAGGTGTTCACTCCCGATAAATATTTCATTTTGGTACAAAACAAATAACTTGACATAATTCCTCCCCCTCTCTTCCGAGGAGAATGACAGAGTGGCTGATTTACGCATGGGGAGAGGTGTAAAAAGCATAGAGGCATGCCGCTCTGCTCCATCCACCATCTAATGGATGCAACCCGAAGGGCTAACAACTGTTTGTCTTTTATAGAGAGCTGTGGAGTAAAGACACACTTGCATTCATTTGTATCGCTGACTGTGATTTCTGAAGAGCTCCTCAACACAATACCAGTTGGCTAACTGCATTATAATGCAACGAATGCATCTGGACATAAGGCTAAGGCTGCCATATAAACAGAGGAGGGCAAAAAAATGTAAAACATTTACATATTAACTACATGTGAAAGATTTTGTGCTTGTACCTGCAGACGGGTTGACGCAATGTTAATTATGGCTACACAGGCTTTTTTTTATTTTTTTTTATTGTGTTCTTTCAAGAGGATATAGGGGCTAAATAGTTTGACCCTAGCCAAAGTTACATTTAAGACATGAAAGGACAAGTGACTTAAACTTTAAATCCACTGTGAAAGTGCATTATCCAGTTAACTATTTTCTCATTTCTTTCTTCATGAATGCTTGAGGCTGTCTCTGCTTTGTTGCATTTGTCAATCACTGTAATTTGGGCTCCATTTCCAAAAATAATTATCAGGTGAGTGGCAGCCCTTTGCCTGGAGTGCCAACTTGGAAGCGACGTGCCCAAGAGTATTAATTATGCCGCTCAAAATATGAAGTCTTTTAATAGAGAGGCTGACGTGACATCATTGTTTAGAGTCTTTCTTCCCCTACAAACATGACAATCACGGCTGTCCCCCTGGTCATCAGCAAAGATGAGGAGGAATTGTCAGAGGAAGTTATTAACAAGCTGTGTACCATGTGATAAAGTCAGTCAGACTCTCACTGGTACCATGTCTGTTGATTCGCATAGAGGAGAAGCGGAGAACGCATGAGGAGTAAGTCAACAACTTCAGCACGGCTAGGAGAGATACACAGAGAGGCAGAAATATGCAGAGAGTGGCAGAGCAGCGACTGAGGGAAAATAGGGAGGCATTATGCGCAAAAAGCCTCAAATCTTTCAGATCCATGTACTAAAAGCATTGCTGAATGTAACAGTTGACGATGTACTCGGAGGAACATCCAGTAGTTTCATACAGGCTCCAGCTTAAAT
>OMLB01039677.1:2426-24713 GCA_900302555.1 Myripristis jacobus | reverse complement strand
AAGTGTTCACAAACAGTGCTGCACTGTAGTTGTGGTTCACATTCAGCAGTTGCTTCTGTGAAACCCTAAGAGGGAGAGACAGCTTCCAGGTCTCATTAGCATCCAGTAGCGGCTAATGCTGCCTCCCTATTACTGTCTGAGGAGCTGAAATTCAGTTGGAGATGAGCACAGCCCAGGGGGCTTAGGGTTGCCAGTTTAATTAGTGCCTGATAATTTCAATAATGAGTGACAATTCATTGGGGCTTTTTAGGTTGGCCCACTGTTTGAGAGCAAATCGATAATCCTCTGTTTCTTCCCCCACTCTCACGAGCAGATAAAGGGCGAGGGTGGGGGTGGGGGGCTCTATCCCTTTGCAGGAATTAAATGAAAAGAATCAACTTAGAGAATGTCCCTTTGAAACCCAGAAAGGGAAGCCTCTGTGATTTGATTTGCTGTTATTGGATGAGCAGGTGGGTCTTTAGTTGCTGTCGTGGGGTCCAGAGTGAAAACAATTTGCCTGGAGTGATATGGGTAAGTGAGTGGAGGGTGAGAGGTTTACACTTGTTGTTTTCTGCTCATCCAAATGTTGCTCCCAGATTGAAAGCTAAGCAGAAAAATACTGTAAAAGGGATTTGTGCCCAGGTGCATAGGACAAATTTATTGAGGGAAGCTGGAAATATCACTCTGCAGAGCTATAGATTTTTGTGTCCGAGCAATGAAACTAAACCCTACATAACATCTGATATGTTAATTCATTGATTTAACATATACTACCTTCAGTAATTAAATGAGCAAGAATGGTAATTCATGCTACTGCCCCTAGGCTCAAACACCATGTTTACTTTGGTTACTTGAGAAAGGTGTTTCAACCTTCTCATAATTCAGTGACAGTGCAACACACTCCTGTTGATACAATCACAGAATTCCTCCACTTTGTTAGGAAGGCTGTTTCACAGCTCTGCGAGAGGTCTGTCTCTTTACCAGAAACTTAGACGAATAGGTGAGGGTGAAGAAAGTTTAAACACACACTTTTCATATTCACACAAATAATTATGCAAAGTAGCATGCTGTTTTACACTGTTATTGGAAATGAAGAATCAATTTTAGGTGTCGCAGGTAGTGCATTAAAATACCAATTACCATGTAACACCCTACCTGACACTAGCAACACAATGACTGGAAGAGGAGGAGGGAGAGCATTTGTTCCCCGATACAGTTCTTACAACTTGGGGGAATGTCTGATGCATGCAAAAATAAATTATCACTAAGAATTCTGTGGAAAAAATAGGATCTGAATAAATACGAGCAGATTGGCATGTCACCTGCCAGCATGGCATGCAGTACCTTGTGTCTCAACCTGTACAACGATGATAATGGTATAGCTTCATTGCCCTTTGCAACATCTCCGCATTTGACACGGTATAGGTTCCACAATATCCTGATACAATACTGAGTCAGCACATGGGCTGCCTCTATATTCAGACCTCGCCATACAGCAATGGAGTGAAAGTGCAGCGAGAGCACGCAGCATTTCCTCAGTCAGTTAGCCTGACATATTGTGAAGGACAGTAGCCTAATTATTCCCTGGCAGTGGCTCAGACCTGCCAGTCCCTTCAGATTGAGTTGAACCACCGAGGCTGGAGTTTGATTCCTGAGTGCCTGCTATGTTTTGAGTCAGACGCTAGAATCATGTCCACCAGAGATTTAATTTGGACATTCATCGGTGTGAACCCGACCCTTATTACTTTAGCCCCTTCATCACCCTGACCTGTAGTCTTCCTCTTTTACAGGACCAAGAAAAACAGCAATCATCACGGTAATACAGAGAAGATCAAGAGACTATTGATTGGTGGTTGCTTGCCGAATATTCCCTCCATGACATGCGGTTCAGTGCCCCCTTCGTGCTTGTCTGTGGCAGTCTTTTTAAATATTCATGACGAGGTTGCCTTATGGTTCTGCAGCTGAATTTCTAATTGGGCCGTCAAAAGAGATACAACATGCCCTTAAGCAGGACCGTAACAGCGGTCAGCTCAAACAGAGATTGTGTGATTCAGCCACAGGGCTAATTAGCGATTAGCATTCACTGTTTACAGGGGTTTTTACCTGTGGGCCAGGGGATGGCTGAATTGAGCTTAAATCACTCCATCCTGCCTTTGAAGCTTCAAGAGCTGCCTGTCTATATCGTAATGACTGGGAGGAGAGAGGGAAGCGCTTCTACTGTGTAACAACATAATCATCAATTAAGGCAGGGAAATGGCAAGAAGTGGGGATTTTAGCTCATTAAAAAAAGCCCAGAAGAAAAAGTATATCTGGATTTATATATATTTTCACTCTGTCTCTCCTCTGTCAACGTCTGCCATCTTTAGAATTCAAATGATTTTGTCTTTCAAGATGAGTAGAAGTCCTGGAAATGCAATTCAGAGATTCGGAAGCAGACACTCTTAATAAGGGCTATGGCTAAAATATGAATGACATTTGCTCCAAGACGAGGTTGGATGGAAATGGGATTGCCATGGATTTTGTCCTTCTTATTAGTTTCCCCTATCTCTAAATTATGCTTACTGCAAGTTTTACCAACCATTATAGCCAAATACTAATGCTATTGAGTAGTATGCAAATTGCTTTTCCAAAAGAGGCATTAATGAATAATTGGTGGATATTTCCAAGTTAAGTCTACAGTATACTACAACTCATGCATACTGCATTGCCTCAAGTCACAGGCTGAAGTTGTGACAGTATGTATATGGCAGTCATACAGTGGTGTGGTATGCTATGCATATGGAATGGGTAACATATTCTCATGGCCTCATGCAGAGCAGAGCTGCTGTCAAGTTCACCTTGCCATTTTTAAACAAAAATGTAAAAATGCCATAATAAATCCAACCAAAGTGCACTAAGGAGAAGTTGCTAACAAGCTGTTAGTTCCCTATTTTATTGCTCTTATTGCCCCCTAAAATAATGACAAGGAGCATATTTACAACAGTATGCCACTCATACCTGAGTTGTTGGGGATACCCAGTGGCAGCCCTGGACCCATGTAATGCATTATCACAGTGCAGCCACTACAAGGACATAGCTCGTGTCTTCAACGGCTATCCAGACATTAAAAAGAATATCAGATTCCCCTGACTTCTTTGAGGATATGCTCCCTTTGAGAGAGGATTTCTTTTGAGCATATCCAAACGTTTTCTTCTCTCTTATTTTTTTTAAATCTATTTTTTGCCATAAAATAGCGAGACCAACTCAACACAAACTAATTCAGGACGACGAAACTGCTGCGGTGAATTTCCTCCTGAACAAAGTACAGAGATGGCTGATAAAGGGGTTATTAGAGAGCCATCATTACTCTCACTTTAGTTTGAAAACGTTGACTGAGAAGCACCATTATGTCCTGAATTTCGCTGATGTGGCTATAAGCTGTGGTGATGCTGAGGCTTTCCCCTACTGTGGAAGGGTTAGTTGAGGGGACCTGTCAATGATGATATCCAGACAGGGGGAGCGGTGCATACTCAGGGATAAGAGTCAACAGTAATTAGAATCTATCTGGGGAGGTGGGAACACACACACACACACACACACACACACATCCCTTCATGCGCACATACACTCTGTGGCATATCTACATGGGCTCATGCAAACAAATATTTCTCACTATACATACACACTTCTCGAGAATAATATATAATGTGTATGTACACGGGGAAAAAAAACAGCATTGATTTATACATATAGATGCTGCATGCACATATAAGCAGACACACACGCATGCGGGCAAATGGACGCGCACGCACACACACACACACACACACATATTAATGCCATGGAGATTCATCAAAGGCATGTCCTTTAGTATGGAGATTATGGCTGTGTACTTCCCCTTTTCATGAAAGTCCTTTTCCTAAATTGCTCATTAATGAGATGGAAATATATTTCTTCCATGGCACAAACTTGGAAAAAGATGCACTCATTGAGAAAGCCATAAATCTAAACATTTGAAAAGGAATTAGTAACGGGAGCCTCCCATTCTTGTTCCCTGAAAAATTAATGCAGCGCATGTTATATTTATTACAAGGCCGACTGTCATTCATTTTACCAGAACTAACAGAAATTAAAAGTGACAGCAACCTCATCAAGAATGAATGCCATTGTATTCTACACGGAACAGAAAAGACTGGAAAAATCAGATAATGAAATACAAGCTTCCACAGTGCATCTCTAACATGGAAATCCAAAGCTTAGTGAGATGCCTTGAATGAAGGAATGAGGGCAAAAGACAACGTAAAATGCAGAGCAAAAGAAAAAAAAATACAACAAAAAACAGCAATAGAACTTTTTTTTTTTACTTTTTACTGGCACAAAAAAGTCAAACCAGTGACTGACAATCTGACAAATATGCTTAAAAGAATGTAAACCCTTTAAAAAAAATAAAATAAAATGCCCACAATGAGTTGTATACTGCAACATTTTGCATTTTTTCCAGATCTATTTTTGAACATTTTCAACGATGCTGATAATTTCTGGCTTCACTCATTAGAGGAGTGGGGTTCTGATCTGAGAATGCTGCAGCTAAATGGTCAGGTTCCCATGTGAGGGAAATAAATGAAATATTAGTTTATTACATATTTAAATCTCTCTCCCCAGGCTGTCTTCCACTCTTTTTTTCTGGGTTGGTTTGCATTATAATGTTCACCAAACAGTTTTCCCAACTAATGGCTTGCAACAACGTGGTCCTGCTTTTCCCCTCTGCTTTTGGTCTAGATTTTCATAACAAATTACCATGGTACGCTGAGGGAAGGGAGAATGCGCCGACTTCCTGAAGAGGCAAAAGGGAAAAATTCATCTTTAAGCGGTACAAAGTTGAGCATTGCCTGTGGAACGGTTTCACAGTGTGTGTCCGTTAAACATTGAGTAGACAGTCAACTGGAGATAATAAGTCAACGTTGTCAGGAAGATGACAGCAACATTTGGAAATAGAAAATCCATATTGTACGCGGTTGCTTTTGAAAAGGCTTTTCTGAAGTGTGCAGGATTCTGATGCAGTTTTACCCTATGTTGAACTGTGTTTTTTATCGCACTTATTGGCATATTAAGTCCAAGGTCATATTTAAAATTCCAGACTGCTTTTTAAGTTCATAATCTAAGTCCTATCCATCAAAATGCTGATGTATCAAAACAAACAGAGGGCTGAGAGGAGAGATACAGCATGGGATGGGCCCTCTGAATAATCGTTAAGGGCAGCCCCCTCGCTCTCCCTATCTCAGGTGTGTGATTAAAATCAATTAAATCACTCCTCTAGTGTCAACCGCCCCAAATCTCCTGACAAATGAAACGGTGCTTTAGGAAGACGAGGATGTTCCTGGTCCTGTCGTGGCTCGGCTCATATTCACAAATGAGATTAAGATTGGGCTGCTGAGGGATTTCAAAGGCCTGTTTTCCATAAGAGCATGAAACAGCCTGTGAAGCTTGTGTAGGCTACATTAAGTAGACTTGAAAGTGTCTGGAGCAGAGATCAGCTCCCAGCCCACAGTGAGAGTAACTAGCTGGAAAAAATGGAGAGGGTTATTTACCTGCACCCATAAGACTTTTTGCGGATGAAAGTTGCATAGAAAAATCTGTATTTGAAGAAAAATTATTCCATAAATTCTCAAAAGCCCTCAGTCTATGTATGACACAGTATTATGATTTGTCTGATGCATCCATTAATGATTCATTTAATATTAATATGTATTAAATCATGTGTGTTTGAGTCAATACAATTTTCACCACAGCGTACAACTGATTGCCGTTGCTGTGAGTCTTCAGACAAATTAAGCCATTTACAGAGCATCAATATGGAATCACTAAATGCCCTTTGTGTATTGTTCTCTAGGTCTGTGGACCACCCCTCTCTCTTCCCCTCTCGCTCTCTCATGCTTTCTATCTATATTTCACACACACATTCACTCATAGCAGCTTGGCTTGTGCATCAGATGTGAGTCGAGGTTTGAGCCCTCCGCAGGCTTCTTTATGACGACAGTCGGTGAGATCTGCTGATCCCATCTCCAGTGGGCCTCTGTAACCCCCCTTTGCAACATTAAGCAAAAGCGCTAAATCAAAGTGTGGAGTCAGCCCAGTGTGTGTGTTTAACGTCCCCCTGCTCTTGTCACCAATGACCAGGGGCGGGCCGCCACGTGTCCTTGCCCTATCCCCCGGTGTCCTATCACTCCTTTATCTGTCCACAGGGCATGGCCGCTCTCCCAAAGACAACCACACATGCATGCTCAAGAAGGGTCTTTTTTATTCATCTCAACACCCATAGAGAAAATCAGACGTCCCAAATTGTTCCCCTACAGCAGTTGTTTTATTCATGGTTACATTCGAAACCTCCCCACACCCACCCAACCCAACGCCGCCGTCATCCCTAAATGTATAGTAGTTTTGTATCACGAAAAACACTATGGAAATAGTTGCTATTGAATTTCAGAATTTATCGGGAATCCAGCCTCACACTTTAAATATGCTGCAGAAATGTTTTCGAAACTGCAGCAAACTTATGTAGGACACTGACCTGTATTTCATTTTGAAGAGCAAAAGAAAAAAATATACTTTTTTAACTCTGAGGTTCTTATGGGAAAACAATAACAGACAGTATGTTTATTTGCGATGAAGCTACACAGCACAAAGAAAGAGCAACCATACCAAGGGAGTTTAACTGACTCTTGAGAAGGGTACAACCAATATTCCCAAACCCATGCCAGGACTTGTGATTCCGCTGTATACTTTTTTTTTTCCTTTATGAGGGATGATCAAATCAAGCATGGAAGTGTGTTTCATCAGTCTGTCGGAGGGTAAAGAGAGACTTTCAAAATAATCCCTTAAGTAGATGAGGCTTTTTATGTACTGCTTTTTATTGTAAGATGCAACGTGTTTCAAGATAGCAGCAGGATGTGACAATTATGTAGAGATACCATCTTCATGAATGGCAGAACCTTTTTCTGGAACCATCCGCAATACCGTATCCTGTGTCCACACATCTGATCTCACAGTGTTATTATTCAGTCTCTTGACAGGTCATATTTTGTCAAATGAAATGCTGAATTGCTTCATACTCGGCACAGAGGCTGAAGTGATACATGTAAGTAGAATTAAATTACTCTATAGCATATTACAGCCTCAGTGGGATTGTGGCTGTTCCTCCATTTTTAATAAGTGCTTATTTCCCAGGGGACCTTGTTGGGCACTGTGGGTCAACAGTGTCCAAGAGGGCAAAGCTTGTTCACCACATTCTAGAGCCCTTTAATTGCTTGAGGTTATGTGTGCTATTATCTTCCTTTTTCTCTTTCATTATGGAGGTGCAGAGGTTCGGATTGACCCATCCTCTCAATTTTGAAAGCACTCAGTGCTTTTAGCACACTTCAATTAAGTGCAGAGAAGACGTTTCGCTGTGATGAGATTTATTTAATTAATTGTTCCAGATCTGCTTTGGTCCATGCATATTTTGAATCTTTCCTAGGGTATCCCGGTCCGCTCTTATTTATTCTGTTGTGATAATGTTACAACTGTAACAGCAATATTTTCTGTGTTCCCAGGAGTGCATGGTCTGACTCAAACATAATAACCCACGGCAGTGTCTGTCTGACTCTCAGCCATTCTCATTCCTGCTTGCAGCTGATGCCGTAACCCTGGCCCCTTCCCTGCAGGCTGTGCTGACGGCTAGCTCAGAGCAGCCACACACACACATGCACACACACACACACACACACACACACACGCACACACACACACAGACACACAGATGCATGGGTGTACACAGACAAACACATACACACACACACACACATACACACATATGTACGCACATACACACATAGAAAAAGACCTGTAGACCTGCATTTGCATGGACACAAATGTTCACATGCAAACATATGCAAAAACACACACGCAGGAAAAACTAAGCACACACACACACAAACATGTAGACGTCTTTTTGTTTAGTTGCTCCTTTCATTCTATCTTTGTCTGACTCGACTTGATATTTCCCCTCTCTATTTCTGAACTAGTCTGAAATTACAGAAGTGCACCATGTAGCACTTCGATGCAGTTTAGAGGCTTTAAATGCTGATTACTGAAAACAGTGAAACTTCTTCCAAAGTTGTGTTGAGAGACCAGTTCAATTGTGGAAACTGTTGTGATGCCCATTGAACTCCAAAGTGTAGCACTCGCAGGCAAACATGGATCCCTAGTAAAGGATTTCACACTACATAGTTATGGCTTCATAAGGGGATTTGATCACTTTTACCTGTGCTGACAACTCTTCCCTTCAGTTCAAAAGGAGAGAAAGCGGATGACTGATCAATATAAACGCAGGTGTTTGGAGAGAAGCTGCGGATTGATCAGTAATAGTCCCTCAAACCGGAAAAAAAGAGGAAATCACAGGAAAGAAAGTGAAAAGTTAAGTAGGACACTGTCAGGGATTCCCTGGGTACAAGTCTTGGAAAAACTGCACAGCACAAATGAAAAAGAACAGAGGAGAGCTGGTTGGGGAATTCAAAAAAGAATAATTAAAAACTCAAATCGGGTTCTTAACTGTGAGAAAGAGAGAGAGAGAGAGAGAGAGAGAGAGAGAGTGTGAGAGAGAGAGAGTAGGTTTTTTAAATCCACCAACAAGAATACACTTGGATGATAACTGCCTCAGCCGTAGGCTATTAAAATATTAACCACCGCTGTCCGAGCTGGGACTTTCCAAGCGGTACTGAGCAGTATCCTCCCCGGATACTGGGCCTGAGAGAAAGGCTCTGCTCCCGCTTGCTGCCCTGTGGGAGGCTCGGGCTTGCATGAGGAAGTGTTTTAATGTTTCTCAGATGCCTGGCTCACTGAGAGAGCTTTGACAAGGCAACTATCCTGGGTGTGATTTAAAGGTGTGCACAGAGGGAACCAGGTACTGGTGCTGAGGGCCTGTTAAGCTACCGGGCGCCTTTCTAGAGGAAAAAGGAGTGAACTTTTTTTTTTTTATTCCCCCGTCGTGGAGCAAAACTTGGTCCCTTAAGTTTGAATCGTTATTATAATATGAAAAAGGCTATAATGTTTGCTGCAACGTGGTATTGTTCACTTAGCTGTTGAAAATATACAGTGAATACATTAACACAGTCTGGTTGTTAAAGATGGATGTGTGAAAGGTTACAAAATACACAGCAAGTGAAATGGGACAAAAGTGTCAAGATGTGGACTGTGGAATTGTGTTTTGTCTCAAAACCAGATTTGCATGTGTATAGAGTTTGTATCCTTGTTATTTAGTTCAAAGAGTAATGCTTCCAATAGCCTGCGATTGCCTGGAGCTTATTACACTCATAATGTATAAGCAGATACTTAGCGAGTGTATATCTAAATCATTTAGTGGAACTTCATTTAAGGGAACACATGGCGAGGAGCATACTCTTATCTCAAATAGTGCAATTGTAGGGGTTTTATTGACTCTAACAGATAACAGCAATTATTTCTCTGAGTGTGCTTTCTGGTCTCTGCCAAATGTGAGTTGGCAGATTATTAAAAAGACAAGTGGTCTCTTTGATACGAGACAAAATACAAGGGTGTATTTTTAGCAACTATAAAAGGGTGCCAGCTTTGTTCAGGTGAAATTTCTGCACAGAAAATAATGTACATTCATGCACTGCCTGTAGCATGAAAGTCAAGCATTAAGATATGGCGGAACATTTAAAAGTTGTTGAATATTCAGAGTGGCAGGCTCTCTGAATGTTTCATGAGATTACAGAATCATGGCATGTATCATGGCATTGACTTAAATTGTTAAAGTAGCCTGAAGTTCATTGAAAGGGTGAGGTCTCTAATCTTTTATTCCCCTAACTATATGCGTGTGTGTCTCTGTCTCTCTCAGTCAAGTCCTGACTTTCCATTCATGTTTCCCACACCCACTCCTCATCTCCCATCTAAACTCCCACTCGGGGTACATCCTCTATAGTTCTGCTCTGTCCCAGTTCTCCCTGCTTTCCCCAGACCTGCTCCCTCTCCCCTGCTGTCTCACTTCCGTTTCTTCCACAACTCCCAGTAATGTCCCATCTCTCCCTGGTATCAGGATCCCGGCTAGCTGGCAGGCAGATGGGACAGATGAGGATGGCAGGGATTGGCTAATCCCTAATCTGCTGTCTCCTTGCCACTCTGGACCACGAAGGAGAGAGGGAGAGAGAGAGAGAAAGAGACAGTGAGAGAGAGAGAGAGAGAAAAGAGAGAGAGAGAGAGAGAGAGGGTGATGGAGCCAGCTAGATGGAGCCAGCTGTCAGATGGAGAGTCTTTCATGGTCCTGCGCACACAACAGCTGCACAGGGCCCGCCTGCACGGCTCTGCATTATTAAGCATCTTTTTAGTTGGTTCCAGATGCAGACCTAGCTGTGTTTACCCAGGCTTTGTGCTTTCTTGCTCCCCCACCCTGCACTCCACCTCCACTTCCTACTTCGCCGTCCCGTCAGCCCCCCACACACGTTTTTCTTGCTGCTCAGAAGCTTGGCGTGGTCATCATCTTGTGGCACATCTAATGTGTCTTTGTTGTAAGTGTAATGAGCAAATACGTGACCCCTGCACCTATAAGCAGCATTAGCACCTTATGGGCTTGTCTGCATATTTCCAGGGTGATGACAAGGATTTTAAATTGCTTGAACATGTGGGAACATTTCAATGGTAGAGTTCTTTCCCCTCTCATTGGGGGAAATGAAAGTTAAGCTGTGCAATATTGTGCCAAATGGCCAGAATGAGATCTACTGTCATCAAATGAAAAGAAATCTTTTTTGCTGGGGAACAGATATTGTAATGGCAAGAGAAGTAAAATGTAATTACAACATAATTAAATGGTTTCAGCACTGTAATTACATACCGTTTACCATGTGCCTGTGTCGTTACCACTGTACGTACCTGCATATAGAGCACACAGATATGGATGCTTGTTTAAACACACATGCACGCACACACACGCACATGCACACGCACATGCGCGCATGCTCACACACACACACACACTCACAAACACGCACAGTGGCGCACACACACACACACACACACACAAACACCACTACACAGAACCATTCACATATTCACACAACAACCTTTTGCGAAAGCCAGCTTTGAGAGGGCTAATCTGTGCCTCAGTCCCGTCTCTTGTCAAGTTCAAGAGGGTTAACAAATCTTTACCTCCAGAACAGCCCTCCTCTTCCCCCTTTCATGTCCACATTTGTTCGCTGTATGTCCAAAAATCTACAGAGGCCCGTCCCGACTCAGTTGGGATTGGTTTAGCTGAAGAGCTGGAGGCTTTTCAGTTGCTGGCATCTGTTGTTCCTCTTCCCAGAGCTGCTGGCAGTCAGTTAATGGCCATGCTTGGGACCCAGAGAGAGAGAACAGTGGCTGATTTCCCCAAAGCCATCGCACCAATCCCGGCACACCACCAACTGCAGATGAGCCACCAGCAGCTAGAAACATTCAGGCTAATGCTCCGCTTCTCTGAGAGTTTAAGGCAGATGTTCCTCACTTTTCTGTGTTCTTCACATAACTCAACATTGTCAAGACCGCCTTTTGATGTAGAAATATATTTCAGCTCTCATGGATTTTTAAAGTATATTTCGGTGCGGTTAATGGAAACAGCCACATGATTAAAAGCTTGACGTTTGAAATCTCTATGCTGAAAATATTAACAATTAAACTCGACATTAATCTCGTGTGAGAGGCAATTTTCGTTGTAAGCTTTATGATTAGATCAACAAGTTATTTTTCCTGAAATGTATATTTCACTCCTATGACCATTGCATGGTTCATGTCGATTTAGTGTAGATCATGCATCTTATTATTGCAGCCACTCTAGGGCTCTCTCCTCGGCATCTGCATAATACTGAAGGAGGTTGCTACAGTTTAATCAGTATCTTGTTACTCTAGAGAGTAAGGCTGGATATGTTATCACTGAGGAGGAAGTTCAAACGAAGCTCGATAAATAAATTAATGCCTTGATGATTAGCTGTCACATAAGCAATTAAAATGATTTCAAATTATTCATTTTCAAACAGGTGCAGCAAAAGAAGTGTTGTGATTGTTCTAGTAATTGTCAAAATCGAACAATTTGTTTTGATGAACCTTCCGTATAGAGCTCTGATGAAAAATTAAAGCTGACTCCATTAAAATAATTCAAAGTCATTTAATATCAGCATCCCATATAGCCTATGTGTCAAGGGTATTTTTGTCTCTTGCTTCAGTGTTTCCTGGGCCTTAATATAACGTTATTTTTGTAGCCGGCCCTGCTGGTATAAATGTTCTGAGCTCTGGAAATCGCCACGACAAAACTGTGTATGGAACTCAATCATATTCTTTTAGCAAATTATTAATTGTGACTGTCACAGTCACAGCATCCTCCTGACAATCTCACAACTGCCTCAGAAAAATACACTTGACAGCTCAGGACCCCAAATCCCACAATGAATTCGTCCTTGACACATCCTTAATGACGATCATCTTGATGATTGTAAATACATTATCATATCAGATCACGTCTGTGTTGCAATCATCACCTCCATTTCCTTTTAATTAAACAGCAAAGCTGACACCACATCTGTCAAAAAGGAAGTGAGACTTTTTGAAATCAGTGTGAACTTCCTCTTTTTTCCTCATTCCTGTTCCACAGCAAACAATAGAGAAGAAAATGGCTTTGAAAATAACAAGCTCTATCAGTGCCTATCTCCTCCTTGCCCTTTCTGTCTTTCTTCCTTTATCCCTTTCTCTCCCCCCCTCTTTCTCTTTCTATCACACTCTCACCCTTTCTTCATTTCTTTTCTCTCTGTCTCTCTCTTTCTCCCACCACTTGAAAGGCAGGGTAATGAGACAGCTAGAGAGGGAAGGAAGGTGTCCGCGGAGCATCAGTTGTGCATGGAAGAAGTGAAAATTTACTGCAAATGAGACGACGGCAGTAAATTCATTTTTATTCAGATTACTGTCATCATACATTACAGCTTTCCTTGTAAACATTTGGCCTCGGTCTTTGTGATGAGGTGTCATTATTTGCCAGATTACGTTATTAAGCTATTAACACGTCAAGCACGATGGGCAACAATACAGGGGCACGCTTAAACAAGCTGAAGAGAATGGAGGAGGTGTCACTGCCTTGACATATGAAGGCACTTAATAGCTACTGCTCTGAGGACAGAAGAGAGAAATTAAATAGACAGCTTTCAGCGGAGAATGGAGAGAGCTATTCGCAAGTACTCGGAGCTGACAGAACTGTCTTTACAGGGTGATTATTTCACCAGGCCAGTAAATAAAAAGCAGCAATTTAAGACTATGGAAAACATATTTCCTTTCACATGTATGTTTATAGCCCCTACTTACATGTTATTGGTATCATTATTAAAATCAGGTCTGTGTTTGTTTTGAATTTGAGGCACCAGAAGAGCAGTTCTTGATTATTACAGCACTTAAAATGAAATGGACACTTTAGAAGCCTAAATAACATTTTAATTCATTGGGAAAAAAAAAAAGTTTATGCAACATCAAGACGTCGATTGTAGAGTGTACAGTTTTCAAACTAAATGAAAGTTTCTTTTTGTGTGTTGTTCTGTTGAACTTTAATTTTTCATCAAATCTTCTCAAAAAAAAAAAAAAATGTCAGCATTATGAAATAAACAGGGGTCCCACTGGTGACATGAAGAAGCTGTACATGGACAGCCAAGTCAGCGGTTTTGACTGGATAAATCCATGGTAACCTATTGAAATGGTTCAACCACAGCCAAAATCAGCCAGAGCGACAGCCAATGGAGCCAGAGCCCCGTTCAGCCAGCACAGCAGCTTAGCAGTCTTAACAGAGAATCCACCACTTATCATCATCGGCATCCAGCACCACAACACTCCACCATGAAGAGGCTTGAGTTAAGCCGGTTAAAATAACACGAGACAATACATCAACAACAGCTTCCTCTTCCCTTTTGATGCCTGCTTAATTTGAATGGTACAATGGGCTGAATCCTGTTCTGGTGCTCGACCAGAGGACCACAGAGCTCTGTCCATCTCTCCTTCACATCAGAGGCTGCTGGAGGAGCGGGGGGCCCCCTGATACTGTGTGGGGTTGGCTGATAAAGGCCTTATTTCAGGGTCTTCCAGTGAGGGCTGGATTCTACTCCCCAGCAGGGACGGCATGGACCGCGCCGGTTAAGGCAGATGCTAGAAACTGCAGTTAGAGCTGAAAGAGAAGTGGCGAGGAGCGGGGGGGCTGGATGGAGAGAGCGGAGGGGAGGTGGGAGAAAGTGTGAGAAAGAGAGAGGGAAGAGATTGAGAGAGGAGAGTGAGTGAAAGAGAGAAGTGTTGACTGATAATGGATGCTACCTAGAGAGTTTACCATGCATATGACACCTTTAAGCTATAAATTGGGGAGTTTAAAAGTTCAATCTTTTCACTTTCCCTCTTGTTTTGGGAGGCTATAAATGTGGCCTCATGGTATTTGACTTTTCTTCTAGGCGCTGACACATGACTGAGGTCCTATTACCGCTACCCTGTTTGCTATTGAGGCAAACGATACCCATTGACCGGTGCGGGCCCTGTGAAGCATTTTACCTTGGGCTCATCCAGGACTTGACACGACCTTTGAACCTGAGGAGCGCAGCTGTCAAATGTCTCCCCTGTCATTCCCTTTGGAGACACACAGATTCTTCACAGGCACAACTCACACTCAGCGACCATAAATGCACACACACAGACACACATGTATGCACACAAACTGATACCGCATTTGCTACATTACTATTATTAGAGAAGTAACACACAGATCCTCCAAAAAATTCAAAATATCCTAATATGCACGGTTCACATGGAGAAAAGCCAATAACTTTTTAATGTTATGCTGAAATTGCAAGATAGGAATAATTGTACATGTATATGAATATGGATCTGCCTTTTCTTAATTCTTCAGAATGTAGACTGTGGTGTAGCAGAGCTTCATGAATATCCTCCATCATCTTATAAACATGTACATGTAGTGGGAGGAGAAGATAGGGATCAGATTATGAATAGTAGGGGTGAAAGAATCTAAAATTAGCAACAGCAAACACAACTTTCTATTGCAAAAGAAGAGAGACAGAAACAATTTTTCAAGCAGATTCTTGATATGAAATCTAAATTTGCATTATTGTCTTCTATTTCTCCAGCCCGGTTTGGTAACAGCCAAGACTGTATTTATCTAATTCACAGAGCGCCAAGATTGTGAAATCACTGTGACAGGAGCACCACCAACTGGTCAAAATGTGCTTCCTCACCATTAAATAACTGACTGCTCCTCTGCTCTCTCTTCTGATGTGCATTGAAAGATTAGTCACATGCATCCAGTTGCAACCCCTACATTTAAACAGTCTTGATTTATTCTTAGTGTGATCTAAAAAACAAGCAAGTGTTTTTTTTTTGTTTTTTTTTTTTCACCTCAAAACCCCCTCGGAGAGGTTGACTTCATGGTATCCATCATCATGCATCTTTAATGACGTCAGGCCAGGAGCATGGGGTAAAATCACAGTAGTGGCCCCGGGCTAAAACCAGCTAAAATGAGGTTCCTCTTACCCCTTCCCACGCAGAGAGAGAGCTGCACACAGGCCGAGAGGGAGGGTACATCGCACCCATCGATCGCTGAGGCGGCTTGGCGGCTGGCGGCCACTCGGTGGGGTTGATGGATACGTTTGTGCCACAAAAACTCAGAGTAGGAACGCGGTGGGCCTGAGCCTCGAACTGGGAGGACAGAGATGTGACAAACGATGGATGCCTTGATTTATGGATCCTTCTGCCCAGCTGGGGAAAGGACAATCTCCTCACCCAATTTGGTTTAACTGTAAAGGGCCTACGGAGAGTTGCCACACAAACCCTAAAAAACTACAGAAACTTCACTGTACTCCATTCAAAACATGCCAGGAATCGAAGCGAGAGACTGTGCTTTTGTCCCAGTCCAAATTCTGTTATATAAATCTAAGTATTTCCCCACGATCTGTAATTCTATTGGACACGGTACATTTAACACTGAAAAAAAATATTTATATTATTGAGATGAAACATGTACTTGTGTTAAACTCAGACATATACAGTGACCCTCAAACAATTATGTCAAATAAAGCAGGGCCAAAATGCATTTTAATGTTACAGGGAGCAAAACAAAAGACCAAGTAATAAAAAGATCTCCCACATTCACAGCATACTATTTCCAAGCTATTTCCTGTAAAACTCTATGATAGTTTGAGTATGGCTTGGAAACATCTTTCAGTTGCCGAGCCCCCAGCCTTGACCTCGAGGGTCAAAGTCAGTCAGGCTCTTCCTGTCTGTGGCTTTTCCCAGGATCCCCTGCCTGTCGGCATGTCAGCACCTCTCCTGTCTCCTCACCAACTCAGGATGTTGCTTTTGCCTTCCAAGAGTTTCCTGAAACCGGAGAAAAAAAAAGATCTGTTTCCATGCAGGGGTCACTTGGTGTTAAAAAAGAAACGCCATTAAATATCACTGTTTGTATATTTGACTCAATTTTACAAACTCACTGCCCTATGACTTGTGCCTATTTGTGGATGTGAGGATGCATGAGCCTGTGGGGAACAAAAAGTGCATAGACAGAACCATTTCTACAAAGGGTGTACACAAGACCGACCTACCCCTTTTCTATACAATTCAAAAATATTTCTCCACACAATTTAGCCACCCATTCATTTGAGCTGTTTTCCATCCTCTAAAATCATGCATTGAACTAAGCGCAGTGAATACCAAACCGTTTATTTTTACCCTTGTGTATGGGACACTTTGCCTTTCACATTTACCCATCATACTGATGGGAACCATATAGAATGCCTCCCTGCGAAGCAGCTTTTTCATTTGCTAGTCAGTGAGATAATTAAAGTTAGCACTAAAACGGGGTCATGTTCTTAATGGTCTGATTAGAGGGCATGATGGACAATTAAGGGTGACGTTGCTAAAAAAGCAGGGTGGTTTTGAGCAGAGGTGAATGGAAATGGGGCACATCATTAAACGGCATGTAGGTTCCTCTCTCTCTCTCTCTCCCTCTCTCTCCCTCTTTCTCCAGGTACGGGGAGGAAGAATGAGGGCTAAATGACAAGGTTGCACTCCCGGCTACAGACGTCCTGATTACTTCTTGTCTCAAGCCCCACTGCAGCTCCGCATTAACAAAACACTCCATACGATGACACTCAATTGACAGGCGTGTTTACAATGCAGAAGTTGGCAATGCACACCTTTGTGGAAACTTTGATATAAACTCTGCCATGGATGTTTTAAAAATTCCTCTTAGCCCCTCAAGTATACCCGCAACTCGTATTCCCTTGCTGAGCAGCCCAAAGAGTATGTGTGTATAAATGGAAGGCCTGTCATTTCACATTCATTAAAAGTGAAGTTCCAAAATTAATAATGTAAAAATATGGGTTTTAATTAGTCTTCTATTCTGCCCAATGTACTTAAATTGGATCATCTGGTCCCCGATGCCCTTTCACTTAATAAAGAATTAGCCTGTGATGTTCTGAGCTTGACAGGTAGGATAAAGTGGAGAAAATCACTGCTGTTATATAAAGGATATATCCGTTTGTATGTAATTTGCAGCTTAGTCAGTTTGACAGGGGGGAGGTTCCCAGTCATGGATTCCGTGCAGGTCTCCCATTTAATGCATTTCTATCATGTTATGGCGTGACCACACAATCGCCTTGTATTGCTCATTTCTGTCATATAATTAATCATGTTAATCCAATTTGATTAGATATCTGGCTCGCTTTCGATACATCTGAGCAGGATCTGCACCTATTAAAAATTTACTCGGGCTAGGTTGGTGCAAAGTGTAATCAAGTCCACTGAAGTTGACAAGTGCCTTTTAAAATTTACATTTTTTTAAATTAAGTTGCATGATATGATTTATTATGCTTATTCACTTCAGCCCATGAACATTAAATAAAATCAAAATTTTGGTTTGATGTGAATGTCTGTATGAGGTTGTACACAGTAGGCATATTATATATAATGTGCATTTCTACTTTGAACCATGTGGATAAAAACAGCATGCACTCATGAACGTCCAAAGCTCAAGGCTGGTTGTATCTTAAAGGTTAAATAGGGGGGTTTTAAAGGGGGCTTTAGTTGAAAGCATATGGCATCCATGAGTGATCCTTTACATTCAGTGGCCATATACTGGTGTTTGTGTGCGGTTGAGTGGGTGTTGTCGCGCTATTCTCAGGCAACGAGCCCAGACAGCCCTCACCCTCTCTCTCTCTCACTCCCTCGCGCGGGACAGGCACAGCTGTCAGATCAAAATCAATCGCATTTTAAAGGACGTGCGAGCTAAATATTTCATTCTTGCCTTGGGAACCAATTAAGTGCTACATATGAAGTCAGAAGGACTGGTTGAGCCGGAGTCGTACTGGTGCGTACCAGCTGCTCCATTGCTTACACCACCGCCCCCCCTCACCCCATGCAAATGTGTCAGTGTGAACATTCGAGTTCAATTACCTAGTGATGTTTTAAAAATGCACCAAAGCCAGACTGGCAGTCCGGAATTGGAGGGGATCCACCCCAGGTATGTTGTTTATTTAGTTGTTGTCTGTTGTGCTGGCTGTAACCCATTTGCCCTGATTGCAGATGTAAGGGATCGCAGCGATAGGAGGGGCTGGGGCCTTCAAAGTGCCATGTGTCAGAGAACACCTCACACCGGATGGCAGGGACAACTGGCATCTATTCCTCAAACCGTGACCCCTGCCTCCATCTCCCATTACACTGCATCACTATTCATAAAAAAAAAAAAAAAAAGTTACTTTCAAACTTAATCTTTGTGAGTGTTTCCTCTGGGCGTCCTCTATACATTTTTTTGCTAATGGCAAATTTTGTCAGTTTTATTTGTCCTTTTGTCCATTTCCCCATTTCCTCTTCACTTCAAGTGAGATTCCCTGGGCATGATAAATCACACTGTATGTATTCTTTTTTGAGTCTAGTGACTAACAAATCGTGTCCTTCCAGAGCATCTGCTTTGTCAATCGAAAGGACGAGAAAAAAATATTTTTAGACTGAAAGTATGCGCTAAGACCGAAGAGAGGCAGGGTGAAACAGATTAGAAAATGAAAGAAAGGGAAAAAAAGTCACACGAGGAAGGTTAAAGTGTGTGTATGTGTGTGTGTGTGTGTGTGTGTGTGTGTGTGTGTGTGTGTGTGTGTGTGTGTGTGTGTGTGTGGAGGGGCTGGTGGTGAAACAGAGAGAGGCTGAAGGCGTAATACAGTATGTGACTGAAAAAGAGAGAGAGCTGCCACCCTAAATGGAAGAAAGGATATCTGAAAAACCAAAAAAAAAAAAAAAAACAGAATGTGAGAGAAAAACAAAAGCAGAGAGTAGTAGAGGGAAGGAGACACAAGTGAAAGATAGAAAGAGACAGAGAAAGTGAGTGCAAAAAGGAAATAGTGAGAAAAGAGAGAGAAAGGAAAGAGAAGAGAGAGAGAGAGAGAGAAAGAGAAAGAGAGAGAGAGAGAGAGAGAGGGAGGGAGTATGATTGATAACGGTGCTGACAGAACCCCTCTGGCCATGCTCTCTGTGGCAGTTTGGGGAGACAGGGCCTCCCCGTGTGAGACCGAGCTGCCCCTCGCCACCGTCCCAGCACACACTCCACATCTGGTGGGATCGCCCACGCTAGGTCAGGGGTCACGGCACCATGGGGCTACTTTTGGACTCACATCCCAGGATGCTCACAGAAAAACACAAGGCCTGTCGGGTCTGTGCAATAATCAGCATTTTGAAAGTACAAGCATGAGCCTAATCACTCCTCTAAAATATTTTTCTTTGCACTGACCTGGAGTGGGGGGGTGGTAAAAGGAAAAGTGGGATGAGGTTTTTCTTTTTTTTTTCGTTTTTTTAGCTAAACCACAGTGACACGGAATATCACAAAAACAAAAGCTCTACTGAGGATAGACAGAGATTTGGCGCTTTATGTGCCGCCGTGCAATGTGTGCAGTGGCGTGTTATGTATGTGTGCTCTGTGTGTGTTCACGTCTGTGTTTGTGTGCGTGCGTGCGTGCGTGCGTGCGTGCGCGCGTTACTGCTTGTGCACGAGGAGACAGCACTGATGAATTAGAGATAAATAATGAAGTAGCTTGGGGACTGATTTGTGATAGCAAGAGGGCCCATCAACAGCGAACACTAATACTTTTGAATGCTATGCCGTTTGATGTTGATCAAGTTCAACTCGGTTGACAGGGCTGAGAAGACTGTGGGGAGCGCAGGGACCATACTAGAGAACCTACTCAGACAGGTGAAAGAAGAGAGGGACAATACCACTCAGACACACTCACGTACGCAACCAGTCATACATACAAATACACACCCACTCACCCAGCCACACACACATGCGCGCACACACAGGCTCAGATTTAAAGCCGCGCCGAGGAACCCATCTTCGCTGCGCAAAAAGTTACTTAAGCATTTTACCTTTAAACACGAAAAGGTCAACATGTCTCGGTATACTCAAAGGTATTTTATTCGCTTTTAGAAGCTCACTTTTGAATAATTACCAATTAGCTGTGAGGAATTCTTAAGAAGCTCACAGTGAATAGCGTAGCGCTCGCTCAACCGATTTGGGTCCATAGACATTCACGACATGCCACTGTTCCTCCATTGCTTGGGGCACGGGTCATTTTGAAAGTGTCACCATTTAACCGGGGGGAGGGTTGGGTCTCCATACCTCCAGCATTAGCCCATGTGGGCAGAGTTCGGGTGTGTGGAGAGCGTGGCCTCATTATGAAGGAGATAAAGACCGTTAAGGCTGTTTGGTCTTGGGCCGGCTCCAGCCCCTATGGTGAAACACACCTGCTCCCCTCTTTAAAAAGCCCTGCTCCAGTTTAGCTCTTGGCCACGGACGAGTAATGACCTATCCAGGGGGCCGTAACGCCCGCTTCGTTTAGCCTGTCGTTAAGACCCAGAGTCAGCAGCATACTGCGGCACAGTACCGTGCCAAAACTCAGTACAGGGTGTCCTTGCCAAAGATCTAACATCAAGCCTACTCTGTTAGAATATGGATAACTAACTAGCAAACCACATTAATGAAACTGTAGAATAAATGTGGCAGATTACTCTCCAGTTGGAGAATTTCTTTTAGACATATTGTCAATTGAGTTTGATCCTTTGATAATGCAAATGAATAATCATGCATATAAACTGAAAAATCAGCCCTTGTATTGCAGTCAATAGGAGCACACTCAAGGATGCAGTATCCACTTAGTAATTAGAGAACATAAAGTTGCAGCTTGACACTGCTTGGTTTTTCCATTGTTGTCCTGTCTTTGTTGTTACACACACTCACTCACTCACACACACACACGAACATGCATGTGCATGCACACACACACAGAGACATGCATGCAACCATGCGCGCGCACGCACACACACACACACACATGCATGCACGCACACACACAAAGATTTCCCAGTTTCCCAGTTATGTTTTCATCAAAGCTTTTCTTTGGCACTACAGAGCAGCGTCAGTATGGTAATGTGTTGTGCTGCCTGGAAAGCTGTCAAAAAGCTCCCACCTTGGATGAGAGACCACGGTAATTCAACTGGGCTCCTGTCTTCTGTGTGTTCAGGTCTCCTCATTATTCCGCTTTGCAGGGTAATGGCGTCTTGCACTGTTTTATCTGTCAGCTCACAGCAAACTATAGTTTTTTAGCCCTGTATATTAGATGCTAGCATCAAAGGCAGCTGTCTTGACACAGGAGAGAAAGAAAAAAAATGTTGCGTAAAAAAATGGAAACACTCCCGGTAGGCGAAAATTGAATCTCTTTACGTCTGGGGTGATGTGTGTATTGAGAATAGATTTGCTGGTTGGCGTCTATGTGTTTGTTCTCGAGTAAACAGCAAGGCTTGTTTGGGTGTAACTGTCAGGTATATGCGTGTGCCCCGTGTGAAAATGGGTTTGTTCGCAAAGTGGGAGTCAGAAAAAAAACAGCAACACAAATTCACTCTAGCTGTCTGATCAATGGGGATTTAAGTTACCAGTGACAACTGCATAGCAGATGTCAAGAGACATAGACCCCTCGCATACAATCACAATGCTAGCCGCATATTCTATCAGCAGGTTTTGTGACTTGTCTGTTTTTACCCAGCTGAACACCTCTGAAAAGTGATTTTTACATGCACCAGTTAGATCATATGAGCCTCCTTTTTTTTTGTTTGGAGTTTTATTCAAGTTTGAGGAAAAGTGCGGTTCCAACACTAAACTCTGGCTCCATCCCTTTTCCCACTGCTGCACTCAGCTCTATCAGGTCATGTGGGACTTCTGGCCCCTTGGGTAGTGGCAGG
>OMLB01039675.1:2701-17127 GCA_900302555.1 Myripristis jacobus | reverse complement strand
AATGCAGCTGCCAGGATCTCAACAGGTACTGAGAAACAGGCGCACATCACACCTATCCTTGTATCTTTGCACTGGCCGCCTGTTAGGTTAGGCCGTGTGCACAAGGATTTTTGATAGAAACATGGTAAAAAGTAGATCAAATTTTCAAACACCCTAATAGGAGATGGACAGGGCTGACCCAAATGCCTTGAAGCTTCCAAACTTCAATTGTTGCCAAGGCAATCGACGGCACAATCCGTGTCCCTGTACTCCTTCTTCCCCCTTTTTACACGTGGAGTCCATTCTCTGGCTCCTGTCTCGATGGTAACACTAGATTTGCGAAACTCTCTCAAATCTTGCAACAGGAGACGTTTGCTGCTCCATAATATCAGCGTGCCGGTGTGTGCATCTGACAGGAACCCAACCCCCCCTGACGGTTGATTACATGAACGTCACCAGGTAAGTTATTAGTGTCGTGTTGTCTGTTCTCACCAGAACAAGATGCCCACTGAGCGCTTTAAGGTGAGAAACACCGCTCAGAGCTCCAGATAATTTATGTAAGACTGCCCTAGAGATCTCTCACTGATCACCCCTCATATATTCCACCATCACCCGACAAACTCACATCGCATCCCCTCCAGACCCTTAGGTAGGACAGCTTAAGTTATTTTCTCATTTGCACTCGGGACAATGTCCAGAGAGTCAGGTCTGGACATTGTCTGAAGCCGCCCTCTCACACATGTGCCACTCAACAGGAGATGGTTCATGTAAGACCAGTTCACACCTACTGGAACCACTCCACCTGGCACCTGGGGACGTCTGGGTAGAGCAGCCTGTCTAGATGGTAACCCTAGATTTGCAAAACTGTTGTGAGTGCGGTTAGGGTTGAGGTTGAGTTTGAGGTTGAGGTGAGTAAAGCGCTACTGTGCTGAATCAGGTGTGCATGTGCGAGAGTGTGCGAGACTTTTGCAAATCTAGGGTTACCATTTAGACACAACCCTTATGTACATGTGCAGTGTTGGCTCAGCTTTATCCTCCCCGCAGTGATATGGTGTAATAAACTGCTTTCATTCTACTATAGAACAAAGCAGGACTACACCAAGAAGCTTTTCAGGGTAGGATTAACAGTGCTAACCAAATATAGATATATATTTGTTTGTTTTTGTTTTTTTTAGATTATTAAAAGTAATAAAAAAATGAAGGTTCTCCTCCGACAAAGGGGTTGGTGAGCATGCACAAAGAAGCAAAGTCGTGCCATCAGTGTTTTCAAATTGTTTCACTTTCACCTTCCCTCACAACAACAGGAACAACAACGCAGCTTTTAAAAAAAAATTCCACTCTGGAGGGAGTTTTCTAAAAGCTGCATTACCGGTGACCATAAATCTGAATTTATGTGGACAGAAGGTCAAAACACAAGGAAAAGGTTGCATTTTCCAAAAAATTCATGTAGCCTTAGAGATTATTTTAAAATTTTTCTAATCACCTTTAAAGCCTGGAGGGGTTTGGTCCACAGCTATTTTTCGGACCTTTTAACTCGCCGTGTGCCGGCAGGAGCCCCGCGGCTCGCAGACGCTGCTGGAAAGCTTCTGCTATTAAGAACCCAAACTTGGCAACAGCCCTCTGGAACAGATTAGGCTGGCTGCGTCTGTTTGTTCCTTTAAGTCTCTTCTTAAAACTCACTTTCATAGACGAGCCGTCCTCAGCTCCTTTATCATATCGTCCCTCGAGGCTTGTTTTACTGTTTTATTGTTTTATTTTATGTATTCAGATGGCACTCTCATTCTTATTTCCTTTGTTTTTTTTGACGCATTTTATGATGCTTGTTGTTTGTTGTTTTTATCCTGTGCAGCACTTTGACAACCTTGTTTTGAAAAGGTGCTCTATAGATGGAGTTTATTGATTATGCTAAGCCCCGCCAACCACCATTCGCTCTTGAGGCTGAGTGGCTGAACAAGTTCATCGCTTCTTTGTTTGCTCACAAACAACATTTTTGAGTTTTATGCAAATCCACCCGGCGCTTTTTGAGTTACCCTGCTGACAGACTGACCGCTGGTAAGCAGGATGACTGAGGTTTCCCCTTGAATACCACGCAAATGGATGCTGCAAGACATGCCATCGACCACATATTTCTCTTTTCAGTATTCTGCCGCTGCGTGCAAGGGTCTTGACAAAAATCAAACGTCTGAATTGATGTTTCTGTACCTTTCTCCACCTCGTCTCGTGTCTGCTGGTTGTTCATGCTAGCGTAGGGAGTGACTCCCCGGGAGAAGGTCTCCCACAGCAGGATCCCAAAGCTCCACACATCACTCTCTGTGGTATAACGACCTGGAAACACCAGGAGGGGGCAGCATTGGCAAAAAACAGAGTTCTATTGTGACCATAAGCAACTCAGTGCAAGGGACTACTGTAATTTCTTGCTGGGGTAGACACAAAGGAATGAACAACACAGTGGGGAGAACTGTTTCTGGGTTGTGGCCGTAGGGCAGAGGCAGTCGGGTTGTACCGTAGTTCAGAGCTTCAGGGGCCGTCCATTTGACAGGGACCTGTTTGAGGCCCCCTGTGGCAGAGTACACACCATCTTCCTCCTCGCGGGACATCCCGAAGTCACTGATCTTCACGACTCTCTGATCTCCCACCAGACAGTTTCTGGCTGCGAGGTCTCTAAAGACAGAGAATGAGACAGGGAGACAGAGGGAGGGAGAGGGAGAGATGTTGGACGGAGGCTGATGGAAAAAATGCCAGCACAGAAGAAAACAACATGCGTGTAACAAATGAGAGACAGCACGGGAAGGACAGACAGTACCGAGAAGGGAGCGAGCGAGCGAGCGGAGGGAGCTCAGGAGGAACAGACCGTTCTGAGAAGAAAGGCGTTCTTGTCATGTCAGGGGTCCCTCCTGTCGCACCTCAGACAGTTCAACATGCAGCGTTACAGGTTTAGCAGCCAGCTCTGCTCTGTCCCTGCTGGGCAAATCACACAGCGCTCCCCTAATGAATCACAGCCCAGAGACTCATGCATTCTGCAGGCTGCCGACAACCTCCACCGAGGCCCGACAAAAGCACAACCACTGCAGCAATCACTCTCTGAAACCTTGTAAAAGTCATTACTGCGTTTCATTCACTGTCACTTAATTTCCCTTTTCACGAAAAATGGCCTTAAAACTCGCTGGAAACACTTTCTTTGGATGGTCCCCCTGTGGATGTTCAACAGAATGTCAACCGATACAGAAGCCAAATACCAACAGGAGAATATTCATAAGCCTCAAACGACATTTCAACGTGTCAGTCAAGTGTCATCGTCGCTCATAAAAACGGTTGCTCTGTTGGGCGTTTGCTGAAACAGGCTCGGCATGCGAACCCTCACCTGAACCAAGTGGGCGGGTCCTTGTGGCTTATTGAACTTCTCCTGACCTCTTGTTGAGATTTTACTTATATATCAATTGATATTCTGTTGAAAATCTATGTTCCTCTGGTGTTATTGTGTTCTTCTGTTGGCTTTGATTACTGTTTACTCTATTGTGGGTCTTTATTGTCGCTGGTGACTAGTTTAATCATGGGTATTCATAACTTTTCATGCATATAAAGTATAATGTGTACTTTTAACAGTGCTTTACACATTGTTTTGGAAAAGTGGTTTATATTGCAGCTACTACAACTAACAGTAGTAGTAGTCGCTGTCACTGCTCAGGAGCCATTTTTCTCTGAGCACTTTTACATCCAAAGTTGTGGAAAATAAAAAAAACAACAACAACTTGTCAATAAAAACCTAACCAGCCATCTTGATATGCACTGATGCGTGATGTGACTTTCACCGAGCGTGACAGTGTGACTTCCATTCAGGCTGCGGTCCGTTCAGCGGTTTGCGATGATTATGACTTATATGGCCAAGGCTGCTGAATTCATACTGAGGCGGGGGGGGCGGCGCGGTTGAGTACACAGTTTTTACTGACAAAGCCCGGCTGGTTGCCCCGGCCCAAGCAACACGGCGCTAACAAGGATGTGTTGCTTTTATTTTTCTTGGTCATGAAACATTACGGTGCGGCGTGCCTCTCTCTCTATATATTAGCTTTTTAAAACGGTGTTAAAAAGTTATAGCTTAGCCAATAGAACAAATGGCTCCGGCGGCCTGCTGAAGGGCATAAAAAAAGCAGCAGTTATATAAAGGAACATTTCCAGTCCCCACAACAAAAAAACCCTTGGAAATCCAAGCATGGGGAAGTGAGCAAGTGCACTGCGGTGTGGCAATTATGTAATGTGTTTTGGGAAGTACAAGATAACCCAATGACAATGTGACATGTGTACTCCTGAAAGAGAAAGCATGTGCATGTGCTCGTTTTTTTCATTTTCACTAAATCACGGCTACGGCCCATCCACTTGAGCACTGCACTGTTTCACTTTGTGTTGTGTGTGTGTCTGCTGATGTGCGGCGCGTGACGGCCTCTGATGCAAAGCGTGTTTTGGGAGAAACCTCAGAAATGAAGCACCGTGTCGTCTAATTCAAATAGATGTTCCACCGTTGCACGGCTGCCAGGGCTCTGTTATTGCCCCTCCATCACTGCCCGTGCGTCTGTATTTATGACGTTAGCTATGAGTTTTATGAGTCAGCACACTGTAGGAGTCCTCCTCGCTCGCTTTAATACAATGTCTTTTATTTTCTAGATGTCGCTCTTTCATTTGCCAGCCTTTATCTCCTCGGGATCCCCAGCAGATACGGCTGATCTCTGCTTTGTCCCGGGCAGATAAATCTTCTCATCTGTCATTTATTCATGGGTCCTATTTATTTTGAAATCTTTATTTTAGTCTGCAGCTCCTGCTTCCACCAAAATCACTTTTTTTCTCTCTCTCTCTCTCTTTTCATGACTCAGTGAACAGCTGACTGGCTGACCTGTGGATGCACTTCTTGCTCTCCAGGTACTCCATGCCCGATGCCACGTTTTCTGCCATTTTCACCAACGTCTTAGTCTGGACATTTTGACCCTCGCGGCGCAGGAAAGAGAGGAAATCACCACCTGTTTGCACACACACACACACACACACACATTCAAAAAAAAAGAAAAACAGAGAAAAAGCAGTCATACATGAAGCCTCAACAGGCAGATGTTTAAAATCAGGGGTAATTTTACTTATTTGACCCAGGGACTTGCTTCATATATCTGTGTGTCAAACAAAATGTATCTTGGTTTCTATGTCTGTGTATTTTCAGCTTAAGGTCAAACAGAATTCAGAGTTGTTGTTCCAATATGTCATTTGATTTTCTTTTTGTGCTGAGATGATGTGCTTGGGCCAGATTGGCTGATTGCTCTCCTGCGGGCGGGGCCTCGATCAGGATCAGCTCTCGGCACCGCGGGGCTTTGTAATGACAGGATTCAGGGTAACTTGATTGGAGATGGAGATTTTTGGATTTAAAGGATTAACGGGGTATTAGCCAAGCTCTGCCCTGCATGCATTATTGGCTGTGTGTATGTGCGTCCTTATGTCCAATTATACTGTTGCACCACGCTGTGCACGGGATGTTTTTCCTAATTTGGAAAGGCTTTTTCAGAGAAAGAAGAGAATATGAAATAGAAAGGGAATTGAGAAAAAATAATTTATGGTTTTTATCCAGATCGTAATGGGAATATCATTTGGAATTTTTCTTCTTATTGTGTAAAAACAATTCAGTTATAAATCACATTTTTTTCTTTGGTGATTTTTTATTATTATTTTATTATTATTTATTATCAATATTTTTTTCTGAGTTTTAGGCTTTTTTTGAGGTGGAAATTTGTTGTGGCAAACATAGCAGTGTATAGCAAACACGTGCTGAAGCCTGGAACCGACATTAAAAGATCAAAGTGAATGAAAGTGATCCAAAATGGCCAAAAAGGGAACATATTGACCTTGAACCAGCTCCATGATGATGTAGATGGGCTGTCTCTGCGTGCACACTCCTATCAGCTTCACAATGTTTGGATGGTCATACTGCTTCAGGATCCTGCAGCGCACGAGGGGGCGAGAGGAGGAGGACCCGGTGCCAGGGGACAGGAGAAACAGGCCTCAGCAACAATAAAACACTGACTGACTCTAATCAGTGTGTCATTAAAGTGTGTGTATGTGTGTGTGTGTGTGCGCGCTGTGCACACTAACCTGGCTTCCATCAGGAACCTGTTCTTGTGCTCTGGGGCCAGGTTCTCCTTACAGGCTTTTACTGCAACAGGAGTGTTGTCAGAGCGTAAACGGCCGCTGTACACTTCCCCAAAGTTACCCTGAGCGGTCAAGACACACACAAACTTTAGCTGCAGTGTGTCCAGAGAACATTAAACACTCACCGGTGATTATTGTAAATGCATTTTCGGGAAAGCTGCCCAGAATGTTTAGGAAAAAGAGTTGTTTTTGTTGCAGCGAGTGAATGAGCAGCTCGTCTCTAAAGGTTGAGTTAACAAATGTCAAGCTCCCCCACCTGTCCAACGATGCGTTCCAAGATAATGTCGCCATGTTCCATTACCCACTTGTCCTGCAAGGAGAAAAATGAAAGAGCGAGAGACGGAGCAGCGCCGTGTGACGAGCCAGGGAGGACAGGGAGAAGGAGAGAGAGACGATTAGAGCACGGTTTGGTTTGCACGTGTCTGCGCGCTCATCTGTGGCTGCCGCCGCAGAGAGCTGCTGGGAGTTTTAATATAAACACACCGGTGGCACAATATGAGGTTACACATTTTGCTGCCTGAAAGTGTGTGTGTGTGACACGTGGGCCTCAGACCACATCAGATAACACACGGCAAAACAGCGGGGACCACAAAAGAAAGAATGACAGAACGAAACAGAGAAAGAAAGAAAAAAAGAAAAGTTAAAAAAAAAAATCCTGGCACATAATGTCAAATATATAATAATAATACTAACAATAATAAATATAGTTTTCTGGAAATTTTCTCCCTAGTTTTTGAAAATTTTCTAATAATTCTTTCTTTCTTATCATGTAATTATTTGCACATTTTTGGATCATTTCTTTCATACAAGCAAAATCCCCTGTTCACACACACACACAGAAAAAGGGGTGTGTGTGTGCAGGGGAATGGATGGCACGCTACCTTGAGCACAGGTTTTTTAAGCACGATGTTGTTCCTCTTGGTGACGCACTGGCGTGAGGACACGAGGTGACAGATCAGCTGGGGGACGCTGCTGAAGCCCTCTCCATCCAGCCGATACAGATTCTACTGACACACCCGCATGCATGAACGACACGCACACACACACACACACCACACACACGGAGGAGATAAGCATCATAACATAGTACAGGAAAAAAATCTGCCCCATCAGGAAATAACAACCTGTCAATCAAAAAACCTGACGGGCCCTATCTGTTTGCAAAAGAGCTCTATTGTTATCTTGCTTCCATAGCCACATTATTACACCTATTCATGTCCTTTTTTAAACTCAGGTTGACCTGATGAAGGTTGGAGTGGCCTGAAACGTTGCCATTACTCTTATGAAGGTACCAAGTACTACATAATATCCAAAAATCGTGTGTTGCAATATATAAATATATACATAATATAGCTAGTGTAATGCTGTTTGGGTTTCAGACAAAATCCCAAGGTAGAAAAGAGCAACCTCCCACTTATTTGCTCTCACAGCATCCTAATAGACTATATTTATGCTAAAAGGTGAGAGGAGCATATTAATAAATCTCATTTGAATTTCAATATCAGTGGTCTTCACCTGCACTGGTACTATATCATGCCGGTGCACCACCCCTGTAATGTTTTTATCGCACAATCTAAGTTCAAGCGTGGTTCCAAACTTGTGCACACATTCCCGTGATGTAAAACACACAGCAGTGTTACACTCATGTACAATGTTACTGCACCATTTGTACTCTGTTCCATTACGCTGATTCACTTACATCAGCCCTCTGAATGAGAAAGTGCCTACAAACGCCAGCCCAGTGCACAGAGAGCACATACTCCTGCTTGCCCTGACTCTTTCGGACCAAGAAGTCTCCATCGTTCTTCAGCAGCTCCTGCACCTCCAGTCTGGGAATGGCCCCGTGGTACCAGTCCTGCTGGCCCAGAGGACGGTCCACATCCGGCACTAAGGTGACAGCTGGAAGCGTCTGGAGTCAGAGAGAAAGACAAAAACAACAACAGTTCTTTCACGTTGACATGCATGTAACAACGACTGAATGTGATGAAGTTTGGATTTTAGAGGGATTCTACGTGCGTACTTCAAAATGAATAACACGTTAAAGTCAGCCTCCCTCCTTGACCTAGGGGCATGATAGGGTTGGACACACCCCTTTTAGCCAATCAGTGAGGAGAGTCGGTCAGTGCCGCCTTGACCCATGATCAAACTCCCTGCTGGATTTTGTGAGGTCACATGGATGCGTTTGGAAACTACAGCCCTATTTCTGCGAAGGCCCACAACTTTTCAGCAACATTGCTGTGACAAGACAAGCGCCTTTCAACCAGTGAGCTTGAAAAGTTGGTCATTGCCGCCTTCATCTATGATTAACACCCCTGCTGGGTTTGGTGATGTTACCTGGATGTGTTTAGGAACAGGCCCAGCTTGTGCTAAGCCCCGCCGCGCCCCTGTCGGCATTGTTTTAATCATAGCACATGCCTTTTTTGGCAAATCAGCACGGAAAGTCAATCCGTGCTTCCTTGAGCCATGACCAGCCTCCTCGCTGGGTTTGGTGATATTGCGTGGATGTGTTTGGTAACTATGGCTTTGTTTGTGCCAAGCCCCACCTTTTGCCTTGCAGCCACTGTCATACAAATCCATTCAGTACGTGTTGAGTAATCCTGCTGACTGATGGACAGGCAGGTGATCGCACACCCCCTGCTGGAGGTGGAGGTACAAATTTGGATGTGAACATTCAGCTAAAGATAGAAACGAACAGCTTCTTGTTGTGCACTCAGATGTAGCTTTTACAGAGACACTGATACAGGATATACAAACGTTTTATGATTCTGACCAACTGAACATTTAGAAAATGACTGCACAAGGTCTCTGGCTCTTGAGAGATGATGTTTTGGGCAGCTGGGATATGTCTCTGTATGTGCTGCCAGGGATGATGAAGGGTTGAGGCGTAAACTGGCTGCCGGAGAACACAAGTAAACTTGATTTTAGGGCAGGCAGAATTTGAAACGTAGCAACTTAACCGTCTGGGTTGGCCTCGATGTGTCCCAGATGGCCTGCAGCAGCACAAGGCCCCAAGACAGCTGAGCCTGGGAGAGGATATACTATCAAATTCTGGCCCTTCCACAAAAACAATGATGAATTGGGTGTTGTGTGAAAAGCGATGACAGTGCACAGAAACGGGTACCACAGCTAAGGTGAGAAAGGACAAGCTGGGACTCATTAGTGATTATGGCTGTAGTAGTATCTTAGGTCCCAACAAGCTTCATGTGTGCTGTTCAAGTGGCTGACCCTGACCTCTGACCTCCCAGTGGATGGGGGTATTCTGATTATTATCACTTCATTATTGTTTGAATTGATAATTATTGAAGAACGTAAGTAAAGGAATCACCTTCCATCGCTTTATAACTGATGGGCTGACTCACAAAGGAAATAATCCTCGATGTGTACGCTACAACAGCACAACCATCAGCACTGGTGAAAACCACTGTAAAAGTAATTCTGCCTTGATTATAATTTATTGCATTCATTACCTCAAATTTGGGTTTAAACAGGCCACTCAGATTGTTCATGATCCCATCGATGCGCAGGAGTTTGGAGCCATTCCTCTCCGGCTCCTGAAAAACAAGAGCAGAGCGCATCGTACTTGTAAGTAAGAGCCTAAAACAACTGACGAAGCATCAGCATGTTGTGGGATTTGAGCTCTGGTGAGATGAAGATGCACCTCTATTTATTATGGGCAAACTGTTAAAATAATTTTTATTGCAATGGCTGGCTCAAACTGAGCAAAAGCACTTTTATCGGGTTTATGTCAGAACATACATGGACACTGGTTCATAGTTGGTGAGGTTTGCCAACTGGTTGGTGAACAAGTGAGTTATTTTTGCTCTGACTATCGTAGGCATAGATAAAGACCAGTGCAAAAGCAAGTTTGGTGGGTATTTTTTCATGCCTTTTATGTTACTAATAGAAACTTTGTTTTGTGTTTATTCACCGCACAAGGCAATGCAGACAGGTTTAGAGGAAGTAGAAATGACAAGACTAATCGACATCCTCATACCAAGGCTGGTTTGATGAGTTTATACCAACATGACCTACATTTTTATCTGGCAGAATTAATAAGTAGATCTAGGGATCATACAACAATGACCTAGAATAAAACTGAAGGAGAGAAGATCAGTGTTGGGGAGGTTACTCAAAAAAGTAATCAGGTAAATTATATACATAAATCCAGACTGATGAGGACAAACGAGGCCTCAGTTCACATGATATTATCCCCGCTGAAAATCCTTTGCTCTCTAAAACAACATGAACAGGAGGAGTCGGAGTATTTTGCCTGTTTCTGAATGATCTTGGATGATCTTCTTGACAATCTGCCCACGTCTGTCACCACATGTTCCCCAGGAGCAGAAATGCACTCCCTTACAGTCCTTGTTACTGGAAAAAGTACTCTAATTACAGCAATCTGAGTAAAAGTCTTCTAAATACTCCCAACCCTGGAGAACATACACTTGTGGTGCTGGCTGAAACTGATGTGCTGCCCTTGTCCAGTTGCAGGGCAGAGGGTGGGTCAGCGGCCCCCAGCTGGTCTAGCTTCTCTTTCAGCAGGAGTCTTTGAACCTCCAGCTTGGCCCTCATGCCCAGGGACAGTGCAACCTGCTGCCGGCACTCCTCTAGTGCATGTCTCTTGCTGAACTGGTATACCCTGGGAAGAGCAGACAGTGGAAAGTACAGTGTGATTCAATTTAGCCTGCAGAGGGCTGGGAATATATACACAGCAGTGCAACACCTGATGTGAGCATAATTCTGTCTGCCAAATTTGTCTCCATAGTATACTCTGCTGCAAAACCCAGTCAGTGAGTGAGAAAATCATCTTTTAATTGACTCCACAGTATGAGGATAAGAGGAACAGTGCACTACAGGTCTGAGTATGCTTTGCCAGAAAAAACATTTCACACTGTCTGACACTTCCCCTTATGTAAACAGATTCTCTGCCACCAAACTGCAGAGGAAGCAATATATCAAATTAATATATCAGTGTTAATGGCCCAAGTGTTGTTTTAAAACCACGACTAAAGAGCAACGTGTTCTCAAGCAACACACAACCCAACCACAGAACACACCCCAGCTAACCCGTGAAGTTAGGAACTTGTTGCTAATTACACGGTTTCTAAATGTTGTACCAGTGCTTGATCACAAACTGACGATTCCCACAGGACTCTGAACCTCTGACACATGAACCAGTGTAAATGAGAGGAAAGAGCTCCACAGCTCTGACTGTATCACTGTATTGTAATTCACAAGACACATTCAGGCACCGCTTCTGGAAACCGCACGGGTTATTTAGCCAATGCCCAGAGGGGAGCGACTGCCAGCATGATGACTATTGACAATCATCCACTGCATCCTTTGAATACATCATCAGAGGATAAAGGCTTGTGTCTGCGGTTGGCTCACCTCTGGCCCCTTTTGACACCTTCCTTCCCTGCCTCCAGCTCCAGTTCCAGCTGTTCAACCGAGGCCTGCTGGGATCCCAGGGCTCGGGCCAGTTCCAGCAACTCCTCCTCTACTGCAGTCAGTCTGGAACAACAGGATGGAGGGGGAGCATGGAGGGAAGTTGGGGAAGAAGTAGAAATGTCATTAGGATGGGGAAAAAGCAAACGGTGCAAACAGGGTCAAAGAACATTGGAGAGACGAGTGAAGGATGAAATAATGAAACTGGAGTTTATAGAAGGTCCAAGGTGAGTGTGGTGTGCTACTCATGAAAACAAATACTAGATGAGACTGTATTGTATAATGTGTTTGTGTGCGCATGTGAGAGGTGGAGCAATCTCTGTTGTACGTACTTGTGCTGGATTGTCTCAAGCGTGAGGTCATTCACCTCAAGCTCTCCAGGGTTTGGCCGCTCGGTGTCTTCCAGAAGACCCGAATCGAACTCTGCACAGGCAGGGATCTCCCCCACAGATCTGCACACAAACCACCCATTTATAGTTCACAGCACCACTGCTGTCGAATGAGGGCATTTATTGTGGTGTGGTTGTTATCTGAAAGGAGAACTGTGCCACTGTCTACCTGTTCTGCTGGGTGAAGCTGTCGTACTCTTTCTGAGGATCGATAGCAGTCAGAGCAGAAGTTATTTCCCTGTGGATACATACCACTTCATGGTGGACGAGAGTGGAAATGTCAAAATATTCCAGCAGGACCTCCTTCCTGTGTTCAGAGGTCAGGGATAATGTAACACAAAGATTGCACATGTGGACAGGTTCAGATACAGTCGTATTATAATCTGAAGTTAGACTTCCTCTGTCTGTATGGGAAAAGCAATTAGGTAATGATAGAACTGAGTAAAGGCAATCATGGAAAGGCAAGGTTCAGGCATTGGCTTATTGCAAACATTAGGCGAACACAAGAGAGTAAGTATGAACACTGCAGGCATTAACTCTAATTAAATGTAACATCAGCGGTAATTAAATGTTTGCAATCTCATTCTCTCTTCCATTTTCTCTCTCTTTCACACAAGAGCTCAAAGTAACCCTGAGATGCTGGGGGGTGTCACTGGGTACTTTTGGCGTGCTGTAAGGTGGTTTGCTAAGGTGTGTTAGGTGGTTGGCACAGCGCCCCTAGATGTCTGACAGAGTACTGCTTGCTTGGTGATTGCTAAGATTTCTTAGGTCATTTCTAGGGTGTCTCTAAGTAGATGCTAGAGTGTATTGGGTGGTTGTTACAGTTTTTGATGGTTAGCTAGGTGGCTGCTAGGGTTTCTTGAAATACTTGCAAGGGTATACTAGGTGGTTGCCAGGTTGTTTGAGGGTGGCTGTTAGGGTGTGTTTCTATGTAGCTGTTATGGTATACTAGGTGGTTGTTAGTGTGTTTGGTGGTGGTTGCCAGGGTTAGCTAAGTGGTTGCTAAGGTGTCTTAAAGTACTTGCCTGGGTATACTAGGTGACAGGGTGTCTGATGGTGTTTACTAAGGTCAGCTAGTTGGTTGCTAAGTTGTCTTGAAGTACTAGCTGTTTGGCAGGTGTTTGGAGGTGGTTGCTAAGGTGTGTTTCTAAGTACTTGCTTGGGTATACCAGGAGGTTGTTAGGGTGTTTGATGGTGTTTGCAAGGGTTAGCTTGGTGGTTGCTAGGATGTTTCTAAGTATGTAAGGGTGTTCCTAGAATGTGTTAGGTGGTTGGTAGATTACACTAGGTGGTTGCTAGGGTGTTTGCAGGTGGTTGTTAGAGTTAGCTAGGTGGTTGCTAAGGTGATTTATTTCTGTGATTAATGCATGAACACACACACACACACACACAACAGAGGGAGAGGGAGAGGGAGAGATCCCTTCTTGCCACTCCTTAACACAGCTGAACTTACAGTAAAAGCACCATCTCCTGCTGGAGGGTCTGAAGTGCGCTGAGCAGGGCAGGCTGGATCTGGCTATAGTGGTGCTGATGGTACACTTGGGCCGCTCGTGCAGACAGCACACACTCATTATGCAACTCATGGAGCCTCAGTGTGGCCTTCACATATCGCTCTTTTGCCTTGTCACGGTCCCTGTCTACACAAGTACATACACAAGCAGCAAAGAGATAAACAAATGATGTCATGACTGAAATGCACATAAGATTTAAACCATATGAAAAATTATACAAACAAGTGAAGACAGCATAGATGGCCAGGCCACTGTGACAGGCCATGAGAGTTGAGAGTAACTTTTTTTTTTTTTTTTAGAGAAGTGAGATATCCAGGAGCTCACACCTTTACAAGCCTCATGGTACTTCCTCTTTGCCTGTGATGTGTCCCTCACAGCTTGCTTGTAGTTGTTCTTTAACCTTTCCAGCTCTGTCTGGGTCACCTGAGTACACAGCAAGAGGACAGTCAAGCAAGAGTAAGCTATATGAAGCACAGATGCACATCAGGCAGTCAGGAGAGGTCACGAAGCAACAGGTTCTGTAAAAGATGGGTGGCTGCAGTGCAATGCCAGGTCGCTGCAGTTCTCATTGCTATTATAACAGAAATGGAAAATCTGGTTAACAAACACAGACACATATTCGTAGGAGAGAGCGTGGGTGACATTTCTGTGGTTAGAAACAGCTGCTTGTCAGCTTTTCTCTAAATGTTAGCCCTACAAGTCAACAGATGAGCAAGTGTCCCACTATCTTTCACTAGACAAGTAAAAAAAATAATGTGGGCAAATGCAGCAGGAAAAGGTCTGGCCTGTAACATAATCTACATGAAACCCTGCCACCACAGGCTGTCAAAAAGGAACTTATACCTACCACTCAGTGGCTGTCAAACCATCAAGTTATATATATATATATATATATACTGTATATATATATATATACAAA
>OMLB01039671.1:0-10748 GCA_900302555.1 Myripristis jacobus | reverse complement strand
AGGAGGAAAAAGGAGGAGGGGGACAACCATGGTAATCATGGAAATCTGACAGGTCGGGGCGGAGATGACAAAGAAATGCTCCATTCAAAGTGTATGAGGCATGTGATCTAGCACCACAGCTATTTAGATGGAAAAATTTAGACAAAAGTTACATTAATATAGATTCTTTTTTCAGATTTGCCAAATATTGATATCCTCTTCAAATTCAAAAATAGTCTCGAATCTCTAAGTATGCTTACAAAGAGTTCACATGAAGTAAGTACTAAAAATTTAAAGCAATAGTTCACCACTTTTGAAAAATATCATATTATTTCATGTTCCCCCTGCTATCTTCCTCAGCATAGTAGTTGTTTTACTTTTTGGTCATTGAGGCACATGTGTTGCCTGTGTGAGGTTGGATCAGCCTCACTCTGCAGACGCTGCTGCTCACCGTGTCTCAGGCCTGCAGCTGATCACCTCAGCAAATTCTACTTTGACATGGGATTTAGGAACAAGGAAATGCTGCTGATTTGAGCCCAGAATCACAAGATTGTTTTCTTCTGAATCGGCCCGAGTCACAACAATGTCTCTTTAAAGTCCACATGCTGATGAGAAGATTGAGATTCTGGGCTCAAACCAGCAGATTTCCTTCTGACTGAATCCCACAGGAGAAGAACAACTAGTTTTTTCTCATGAAGCTGCAACTTTGTAATCACTAAATTTTCAAGGTTTTTTTTCATAAATTTTAGGACTTTAATCATGGAAATTTTGAGTTTTTTTCTTGGAATATTACCCCCTATTTCTCCATACAATGGCGTTAATATGTCAACATACATAGCTGCATATAGCCACAAATGTTTTTTGAGTGTTGAGTGTTAGCTGGGGGGAAGTCCAGTTCAATGACAGGAGGCTAACAGTTAGCATCTGGAGCATCCAGCCAGTATCCAGCACTCAGTAACAATGAGAGGAAGATAGCACCACTACTGTGCTACAGAACAGCTGGAGGGGAAGTGGAATGATACCAAATTTTTCAAAATAGGTGAGCTATCCCCTTTAATAACTGAAATATCACGTTTCAGTTTACCCACACTAAGATGCCAAAAAAAAGAAAAAGAAAAAAAGGCAACATGTTGGCAATGGAATGTACTGACAGAATGTGAAGGGAACACACTAGAGAGAAAAAACAATAAAAACCAAAAAAAAAAGGACTTTACAGTGTCGGGTGGATGAATCGAAATGACAAGCCTACAGCAGCCTATGTTTTGTAAACTTATCAAATGTTTATTAATACTTTTTATTAAAATTTTTAACAAGTGGATAACTTCATCTGACAGTTCTCTCATCGCATAGTATTACAATCTGAGATTAGGAAATGCAGTAATCTCAAAAACACACATGTATGGCGTTAACATGTCTATTTAGCTATTAAAAACACTATCAACAGTTCCTCTATTGGATAAGAGGGTGTATGGCTCATCCCATTATATAAATGACTAGCTGCTATTTTTACTCCTTTTTAATGTTACAAAACAGAAGTAATTATAAAATGCAAATTGCAGGGTGTGCGCTGTCAAGCATGTGAAACACAACAAAGAGATGCTTAGCACCACATTTTTCAAGTTGACACTTTCAGCATCATGGTGAAAAACAACCCCATACTGTAAAAGTGGGTGGTGTGCAATTACTGGAGAAGCCTGGAGCAAAGAAACAAAATATATGGTCGATTTTCACAGATTAGCCTAATTTAAGTATTTTGGGGATCAATATATTGAGACCAATAAATAAATGTCATGTTAGGGTTAGACCGATACATCAGTTTGCCAACACTGGCCTTCTATGTAGTATCTAATCCTGGCCGGTCAGTGTCATAGGCCACAGATAGAGGTGCTGTAAAGTCTGGAAAACCTGCAGTGAAAATGGATTTTCTATTCACATTTTCTTTCAATTATGGCTTTTGTCAAGCATCCCAGATTCCCCAACAATTGAAGAGTTGCTAAAAGAATTTCATTAATACGTGTTTTAGTCTCCCATGCTGATCAAACAGCCATTTCAGAGGCTTTTCCACATTGAAGAAGAATGTTCTGCAGGTAACATAAATTTTCCCGTGCCAAAATGTTTCTGGCACGCAAATGGTCAAATTCAAAGACAATGTCAGCAGACACAGTCCTCTAGCAGCTTCCAAACAAAAACACTGGTATCGGCCTTCAAAAAACCATATTGGTCTAACCCTGTTTGATGGTGATCCAGTGCTGTCTTTTCTGGCCTGATAACTCAGTCAGTGAAATGGCGATAGCTTTCAACCAAGTAAACCAGTGACAGTGTAGCAAGTATGGAAAACCTTTCCGTGCTCTTATCAACAGCATGACCACATATCAGGGTGCAAAACACGTTACACTTGTGGTATTAGTGCATGGAACAAGAGTGTGAACAACCCGGTGCCTCTAAGTAACACATAGCTGTGAAAGGTAGGGTGGTGTACAGTGTTCCCCTTAAAAATGTCCCTGGCTGGTGCCTGCTGCGTCTACTGAGTGTGTCTGTGAGCTTTCTTTAGCTTATTCTGAATGGATATAACCTCAAAATGTCATGGGCCTGTATCAGTCACTCTGTGTTTTTAATCATAGGTCTGTCTCCAGTAGAACCTACTGTACTTGGCACCTATCAGAGCTATTGTTATACATGAAATATTTCAATCATGGCCGTGGAGAAACAGACCACATGTAAATGGGTTATTTTAATCAAAACCATGGTAGCTGCTATTAAAATAAGCACTGCTGTCAGACTATTGGTAACTTCTGGAAAAAAAAAAAAGTAGCCGATTACTTGTTGGATTACTCTGCAACATGTTGAAAAGCAAAAGGAGTGCTCTTATGAGCACATCAACACAAGAATCATCCCAGCAAAACATTATGTGTACTGCAGATGTTGATGTGCTGTATCGGTGTTAAAAACCTGTGTAAATATAACACCAAAACACAAGTACAGCAGTCGCCAGCTATAGACGACTGTAGACACTAGAGATGATGGTCTGCAGCTGTTACCTGCAGCGTTTTGTGGAATCAGAGCCCAAATATTCTGATATCATCCCAGAACAGTTTTCAAAGCTGTTTTCTCACCACCTCTTTACAGTGCCACATTATCATATTGTGGAGATGCTGTGCTCACTTGGCTTGCTGAACTCCACCACCTCCTGTACCTCACCTTCTGCCAAAAGCTTGCCTGGATTTTACATAGGAGCTGATTAAGTTGTACATCTGAAAAATATTGTGTTTACCCAATGCCAACTTTTTAGCTAGCTAACCACAGTATCTGCTGAACTAACCATGTGTGTTTTGTGCCTGTATAATCTACTGAAAGACAAACATTACCATTAGTTGGCTAGAAGCTGCATTATAACCTTCACATTGGGTGCTAACAGTTTGTTCAGGCTGACTGAATGGACTAGTCAAGCTACAAGCGTTTTAGAGTAACTAGGGCTAAACACAAGACAGTTTATTGTATCACAGTAAGCTACATTTAGAGACAAATCTAAGTTACTTTATGAGTCTATCCACTTTTATTTACTGAATGAACCTCAAAAACACATCATTATTATATATTTAGCCATTATGTATTTAAGCCTAACCCTTCCATATGTTGCAGTGATGCCTCTTCGATCCATAGCTGCTTGCTGTAAGACTGTCATGTTATCAGACCACTGTTTCAGAGCCAAGGTGGCGGGGTCAACCAATCGGTGATGTTATTGGAACATTCTACAAGGTAAACATGACTGAATCCCAATCAACCCACATTATGCACCCTGATCCCAGTGACTTCTGCATTATGACGTAACTCACTGCTTCCTTCACTATAGTGCACTGAACACCATTTAGTCATAGGCACAGCTTTGTGGTGCGCGAGGACGTCTGGGATTGCATTTGTGTGTTTATGCAAGTGTCCTCGTGTGTATTTGTGAGTCTGTTTCCTGCACATAAAGACAGCATCTCTCTCTCATCAATACATGATCTTTCACCTATCTTGAGACACTGCCTGTTATCGATGGAAGGTGTTGAAAGAAGCTTTTACTCTGCTCTTCAAGGCTAAGTATTGTATGGCTCTGCAAGATGGAATTTACAATTCTGCCTTCCCATGAGAGCCTATTACTTTTAAAGCCAGGCATCACTGGAAGAGAGCTCAGCTTAAAGGATGCTATATTGTTTCTAGTCAATATATGATAATTGCTCAGTTAGTAATTAGCCGCAAATATTTTAGAATATACAGAATTATCAACTAGATATGTCACTATCCTTACTTCTAACTTGAAGGAAACCCAGCAAGCATCTGTTGGGTAATAATGTGCTATATTCAGTGTCAACCCAATAAGATATTACGGCATGGTTAAAATTCATATTTATTGGTTAATTCAACTGTTTTGAACTGATATCAGAAACACATTTAGATCCTGATTTCATTAGACAATAGGGGAGAATGGGGTAAATTATGCCAGTGGGTAAAATGAGCCACCCTTTGTATCTAAGCAACCATACACAAAATGAACCATGTGATCAGACACTGAGGAGGAACGTTTCATTTCGCCCAGGCTGTGGTGGAAGACGAGCCTGTGGAAAGAGTGGTAAGCAAATCAAGATCAAAAACATGATTTTTGTCATGCGCAGAGAATTCATTAAATTCATTAAAATATCATGAATCTTAGAAATAAATAAGTTTGGGACGTTATTGCATGTTAGTTGATCACTTTATAGGCTTACAAATTGAGGGCATAAAATTGAGTTGGCAAAATGTGTCAAGCAGTTTTATGCAAATGGAGGTTGTTGGGTAAAATGTGCTGCCAACCTTACCCCCAACCAATATAATTAACATTTTCTTACATGTTCAATGTAGCCTATGTGTTCAAGTTTTACTATCTGCTGTTGTAGAGAAAAAACATATGTATTCAAACTCTCTCTCTCTTTCTCTCTCTCTCTCTCTCTCTCTCTCTCCTGGACACACCCACACACCAACTAACTCTCACAAACATCTTCACACAGCAGCAGCAGCAGCAGCATACACAGAATTCACCTGATGCAACATATTGTGAACATGTGACAGCTAAACACATCTGCACCACCAAGCATGGACAGATTGTGGCTCACCACTAAACCTTTGGCCTATTTTCTCTGACAGATCTGTTATGTCGAGTTTTGTTAAGCTAAGCCAGTGGAGTTACTGTGTATTACTGTTTGTTGCTGTGCATTGAAAACTTGAAAACATTTCTTCCACTGCTGAAATTGCTGATGTGACTTATTACCTATTTTTCGAAAATACATATTTACGTTATTTCAGAATGGCACTTTTTACCCTACAGTTTACCCCTGCCTGGGGACAAGCTTTGCCAAGAGACCAACGTTTTTCATAGCTCATACCTAAAACAGCATTAATTAGAAGCAATGTTTTAATTTCTGTGGATAGACAGTCAGGTTAAGTATACATGGTTCACATTGGCTTTGCTGTAAGTTCATGAAATGTACAAAGCGTCTCTGTTTACCCCGTTCTCCCCTATAGACAGCAGCTACAGTGACTGTGGGCATCATCTTAACTATAATTCTGGTCCTCTATTTACACAGGTTTTATATGTCGGTGCAGGTAGTCAATGCCTCAGAGTTTGCTTGTGTTGTGGAAGTAGGATGACAATATGCAGAGTGATGATGGACAGCAAAGGCAACAGGTATGTGTTAGTGAATGTGACTGTTGAAGCCGTGGGTCATGCAGCAGGGCAAACCTTCCTGGCACGTGCCTATCAAACACATGATCCAACTATATAGCATTCCTAACGTTCCAAACATTTTACAAATTGTCCAACTGCTGTTAGTGCTTCCATTCACTCTAGAGTGTCAGAAAAAAACAAACAGTTTAATAATTTAGGGGCATTTTAGATCATGTCAGATTACAGTAGAGTTTCTGGAGTTTTTCTTGAGGTCATTTGAGATGATGGTTAAAGTCTAGCTTGGATCCATGGTGACAGCAGAATTCCTCACGTTTCTTATCTCGTTGTCGCCATTGGGCCTAAATGAATAAATGCAAAGAAACCAACCCTTATCTTACTGTATAGTTTAAAATATTGTTATTATTATAAGCTTCCGGAAATGGCAGACAGATGATCTGTTCAAGTCACTATGTGATTGAAGAACTCATCATATATTTTGTTTCTTGCTGGACATTATGTGAGGGTAGGTGATGCTACAGAGTTGTCCACCTACAGCTTAGTTAACATTAGTAGGAATCTACTGAGTCAAGTGTTTTGATATGTCCTGGCAAAGGCTGTTGTAGCATTGGGTCTTATACTCTTATACTATACTTCTTTTGGTGCCATGAGAATGGCTACTGTGTGCCGTGTGGTAATGGTAAGCAATTCTGCCATCCTACTAAATATGTAGGAAACATGTCAGAGAAACTTCTTACCTTTTCGAGTTGTGCATTCTGTCGGGACTTGTACAGAAACTCGCCCACCGCCACAAACACTGAGAGGACGAGTCCGGCGGCCAGGACGATGAAGATCCCGCCGATGTTCTGCACCCCGAGAGCACTGGCCTCCTTACTCTCCTCCTCCGGACAGCCATTACCCCTCCACCACTTCTCCTTCATCATGTGCAGCTTCCCTTCCTCCTGAAGCTGCAGGATGGCAATAGTGATCTTATCTCTGTACGGAGAGCCTGAGGGACCAAGAGAGATGCAAGGTCAACATGAGCAGCCACTAGAGCCTTTATCTTACTCGATGGTAAGGAATAAAAATTGCATTTATTGAATATTGGTTGAGGTTTTTCCCAACCCAGACTTCTAAATTGTCCAGTCTGTACAAAAACAGGAATAAATAGCCCACAAAAACAACTACATAAATATGTTATATATGGAGATACTGATTGTGTAATATTATATCATAATGTTGTAATTTCCTAAACTTAGCTGGGTTGGAGGTGTCTTCCACAACAGTTTTCAAAATGGGAAATATCCCTTTAAATATATTTCACTAAATTTCAACCTTCATTTCAGAATTTTTAAGTGTATGCTTCAGTATATTTCAGTGTATATTTATGTATATTTCAGTGTGTCTTTCAGAATATTTCAGTCTAACAACATCACTCCTTCAAGGGCCTAACAATAACAAACAAATAAAACCATAGAGACCCATATTTCCTACCATTCTACCAGTTCACTTCTCTAATTAAATCTAGTTGCCATGCTTAATTTGTGGTAATGCTTTCAGTAAGAGGTGTTTTGTTGGCTTAATAAATAAAGACATTCCCAACGTGAGCTTTGAAGTGCTCCCCTCTGCCCCGATGGGATGTCTGCAGCGCATCGGATGAATCCCACTCTCCTGTGTTTTCCCAGCAGCCCCACTGCCGCCTCCCCATTCAGGTAAACAGCTCCAGCATCTTCCCAGCACTGCTGATCAAAACCAGTCACATGCCGAGATCCCTGATTAAACCTGAAGGCTGAGGCCTGGTACAAAAATAAATAAATAACAAAAAATCCTGCCAGACCTCTTGCATATCCTCCCTCTCCAAATCTCCCGGTGGCACAGCCTATACACCGCAATCAGGATGTTAATGCTGCTTAAATTATTTATAAAACTAATAACACCTATTATCACAAACACTTAGAATGAGCTCTCCTTGGTGCACTGGGGGAAAAACATATTTAGATTAGCAAACATTATCAATAGGATAGCTTGTGGAGTAGCAATCTGTGTGATTACTAGTTAGTATGCAGAGCCAGTTTAGCAACAGGATTGTCTAGTGGCCCCAAAAGACCCTAAACGTTGACAATGATAAGCTGCACTCCCTGCTGGAGCTAAGCTTTTCGCTGCAACCCTCAGCCTTGTGGCAGCATGGCTGCAGTCACAAGGCCATGTTCAAATACTTTACATCTTTTATGTCCTTCCTCTCCGCCCAAGGGCTTCTAGTATGTGACTCTTTATTTCACAGCAGCCGGCCGGCGTGTTTCAAAAACATCTGTCATCACGGCGATGACAAAACGTGAGGCACGCTCTGCTCTTGTTATTCATTTCCACCTAAATACCTTCCGTCCGGCTCCATTGTGGAACAACAGCTAAAGTGTGTCAGATAACTCACTCGCTTGGCCAGAGAACCGAGAGGCCTTGAAATTCTGCCAAGTCCGCTGGATCAAAACAAATGAAAAGACCTCATCCATAATATCATTGAGGGGTTGAATGTGAAAATGTTCTCATATAGTAAAAAGCTGATACCGCGCTGTGTCAGCCAGGTCTCTGCCCAGTGTAATGACCCACATTCACACCACCACAGTGAACAAACTGGTGTACTATGCAGCCTGTTACCTAGTGCCTGACTGATATGGCATTTTTGAGACCAATACTGATCCTGACTTTAGACGGGCAAATCACTGATTATCGACATGGCAGCTGATTTCCTGAATTTTTGAGCTGGAATGAAAACAGACCTTTTCTATGTGGATTGTGCACGGATACGGCTATGCAAAGGTACTCAGAAGGCTGCTTTCTTAAACAAATACCCTTATTGAAGAATATTTACAAGGATACAAGAAAACAAGGATACAAGGATACAAGGAAGTTTATTGGTCATTATACAACAGGTTGTATAACGACATTAAAATGTGGTTCCCTCTTGATTGATTTATTAAACATGGCATTTCTCACATCATCAGCATATTTGCTGATGTATGATGTCACTGATGATGTGTATTCTTCAAGGTCGATGTGGTTCTCAGTCATTTAACATAAATAGCTAAATAAACATAAGTACTGCTCAGTGTCAGTCACTTGCTCACCATTTAAATAAAGAATATACTTTAAAAAATGGTTTCTCCATAATGAAATGGCTACTATGGAGGCTAACATCATCATACATTTGTACTCCAAAAATCTGCATGGTTTTTGCCCCAAACTGCATGGGATTAGCATGAGGTGGGCATGTCTGCAAAGGGGAGAGCCTGGGGTGCCCAGAGAACCCATTTTCATTCAGAGATCTGGAGGTCAGAGGTCAAGGGACCCTGCTGAAAATAGCTGTGCTATTCTTTCCTCACCAGAATTTAACTTAACTTTGGAGCGATATTAAGCCTCCTTGCCAATCTCCTAGCATGACTTGTTTGGTACCAATGGATTCCTTAGATTCATCTACGATTACGAGTACAATTTGCACTTTTGGGTACGATTTGCACTTTTTGTCACTAGAGCTAGTGAGAAACGCTATTTCGTTTTAACCTGTGTATTTTTACTATGGGCAAAATGACAAATAAAGGAATCTTGAATCTTGAATCTAGTTTCACATGATACCAGTACCTTCACTCTAGCTCATATTGGTCAACATGTGTCAATATGATATCCATATATCTGTGATTGGACAACATGGCCGATAATATCGGCTGACCAATATATGCTGTTGCACAGTGAAAAATTCACTTGACAAGAACATTGTAACCCAAGTTAATGGACATTAAATCATTTTTTAAATTAACAAAAAAATATATAGTTTCTATATATGGCTTCATGTTGGATGCACTGTTTCTCAGCTCCCCTAGCTGTACACTGTAATGTGCCATGTTCACACAGAGAACAGGAGCCTCTTTTATGTTCAGATCAGAATTGCTGTTCACATCTGATGTTTTTGGATGACTGCTCTATTCATTCTTACCCATATCCAATACCACTAGCAATGTTGGAAAGAATCATGCACAAAATACCAATCACCACAGAACCCCCGAAACAATTTGGTTTTGCTTTCCTTCCATTGTTGTCCCCCATGCTAAAGCTGACTTAAACAAGCTACTGAGACAATTTCCCTATTTTACTTTAATCTCGCAACATGCAACAGTGCATTGCATTCTGGGATTAATAAGGGGGTAAATTCAGACTGTAAATTCCAAATAATTACGTTAACTGACAACTTGAACTTGAATTAGAGCATACTCTCCTATTCAAATCAGCATAGCAGGATGGTCAGAGCGGCGGCTATTTTTATGTTCACTGTAGCCATTGCAAAGAACTGTGACCATTGTACCAGGATAACTTCCATATTCCAATTAGTGGCTGATTACAAACATGTGTATGTTTAGTTAATTCTCCTGTCAGTGCCCTTGACCAAGACACTGCACTTGAACTGGAGTTGGTCCCAGGGCACTGCACAGTGGCTGCCCACTGCTCCTAATAGTTAGGATGGGTCAAAGAAAGAAAGAAAGAAAGAAAGAAAGAGTTTCCCTATGCGGATCAATAAAAGTAAACTTAACTTAACTCAGCTTATTACTAAGTTGGTTCCTACATTAAGCAAGCAGCCACAAAACAAGTTCTGTGTTGATGTTAACAAAATGCAAATGTGCTTGGGCAAATAACATGCGTGTAACAGCAGTCAGTAGTTGAGCGTTGTGTTGTGATACTGATCCAGTGGTATATCCTTCTTGGTGATATGCTTTGTGCTGAATAAACAAGTGTGTGGTGAGCAACTCAAAGTAGAAATTATCCACAAGTTCCTCTCTCATCACAGAGAGATGGGATGCTACAGCAGAACAGTGAGCGGATGTTTACATTCAAAATGCCTGGTGCTCTCCTTGGATGGCCGGTAGGTAGCCAATCAGCGGGGCCCAGATATGGATTTGTAAGCCTTTGTTTTCAAATGATTATCCAAAGGAGCAGTTAACACCTAGAACGATATTTTTTATTATGTCAGGACATTCTTTTCTCCATGGAAATGTAGTCAGTCAACCTGCTTCACCTTTTCCCATTAGAAAGGCTGACTTACATTCCT
>OMLB01039651.1:1993-14172 GCA_900302555.1 Myripristis jacobus | reverse complement strand
ATTAGTCCAACCTGCTGATCTGATACTAGTACCTACAGAGTGTCCTCTCCTTGCATGCCGTTGTAGAGGGGCGCAGCTGTCTGGTTATGTGTTGTGTGTGTGTGTGTGTGTGTGTGTGTGTGTGTGTGTGTGTTCACTCTGACTCACTATGCTCTGTCCCAGGCTGGTAGCAGCACCACTTGCAGCCTCTGCTGGGATCAAGCAGAAGGTCCATCTGAGAGCAGCGGACAGTCCCGTCCTGGAGCTGTTCTACACGTCCCGGAGTCGAACCCCTGGTCAGGTAAACAGCGCCTCAGCCCGCCAGCCCGCCACACACACTGCACGTCCCCATGTGGACTGCTCAGCGTCTGCATCACAGCTGTGGGGCTGCCCATGGACTTGATAACACTGTCTTTCCTGTCAAAATAGACGATGCCACTGGTTTTCAAAGTGGCATCCAGGGACCCCCAGGGGCCTTTGAGGGTCTTCCAGGGGGTCCCCAGCGACATGACAACTACTTTAATTTAACATGATTTTTTTTTTTAGTAATTTTTTTTTTTTTCAATTTTTAGGTAATTTTCCCCTGTTTTTTTCCTTTGCTATTTTTTACTTACTTTATCAGATTTTTTTTGGCTTTTGCTTTTAAATTTATGTTCTTATAATTTCCTCCCATTTCTTCCTACTGTTCTTGTCATTTTTTGCAGATTTTTTATCTAGGTTGAAGTAATTTTTCCTCAGTTTCTTTACTAATGTTTTTTTTAGTTAGTTAATGTTTTTGGCTAATGTTTTTTTTTTTAATTTGCCCAGATTTCAAAGCGAGACATCTCTACGACATAACAATGTGTACTACTGATTATTTTAATATTTCATGATTAATGTTTTAATCTAACAACAATAACTTCTGATGGGGGTCCGGTGCTTGATGAGAGCCAGCTCATTAGTGTTTATTATTGTCAGTGTATTAAAGCTTGTGAATCAGTATTATGACCACAAGACACTGAACCCAGGGAGATAATAATAGCGCTGATTAGCTGTATAATCAGTATTTAATCAAACAAACCGCACCCCATCTATCACATCAGAGGTGGACAGCACTGACAGGTTGATCTGATTTGGGACAGCACTGACCCGTAAAGCACGCTCTCTTTCTGAGCTTATAACAGCTGTGACACAGGCATTTTTAAACAGGCCACAAATGTGTCCACCCACATATGACTCACTCCTATGTGTGTGTGTGTGTGTGTGTGTGTTCATGTATATCTGCCCCCGTCTTGTGTTCCCAAACCTACAGTGCATACAGGGGGTCAAATTGACCCAGCACAGTGTCTTTGTGCAATATTTTATCAGCAAAAAACATTTTATTCCCTGTAAAAATGTCATCTTGGTATCACTACGCCAAGTCTTCGTAAAAGGGGTCGAAATGACCCTTATTAATTTATGATGGATTCTTTCCTCACTTGAATTATTTCATTTGAAAAACTTTTCATTTCATCAATAGCACACAAGGAGCTGTGTGCTACAGTAAATAACCTGGGTCGCCTTGTGTCTGCCGCCAAATCACGTAATACACAGCCTCTTGTGTCCTATTGCTTCTATACAACGGTTATGATTTTGTTGCAGTGGTATTGTTTTTATCTGAAATAAAATGCTGAATTCAAATTGCAATCAGTACTCTCTTGTAGTGTAGTGTCCTTATGGCTACTGTACCACTGTTAGATACAGGATTTAGTAGCCTAATAACTGATGAATGTATTGAAGATGTAATTGGTTTAATTCATGACATCTTTTTAAATTGAAAAAAATCAGCAACAAAATGAACAAAGTTTAGTCATGAACACATTTGTTGATGATTAGGTTTAGCTTGTGAAGCTGGAGATACACATGAAAACAGGAGGATGTTGGGTCAAGCATTTAGGATTTAGGATCTAGACTTTAATTTTGATATTTCTACGCTCATAATATCCAGGAATCATATATAGCATTCTACCTGCCTTACTATTTCTCTTAGGATCACATCATCTCTCTTTCTCTCTCTGTGTGTGTGTGTGTGTGTGTGTGTGCATCCACTCCTATCCAGGCAGACATTGATGGGCTGTCTAAGAAAAGCAGTTTATCAGTGAGGCAAGTGGAGCGCTGGTTCAGGAGAAGACGCAACCAGGACCGTCCGGGAGTCCTCAAGAAGTTCAGAGAGGCCAGGTCAAAGCTCAAGCCTGTGTGTGTGTGTGTGTGTGTGTGTGTGTGTGTCTGCTGATAATACTGCATCACCCCCAGTACTCACAGCCTGTTTGTCTCCCCTGTGGTTCCTGCAGCTGGAGGTTTACCTTCTATCTGCTGGCTTTCTTTGGGGGAATAGTGGCACTTTATGATGTGAGTACATGTTTACAACACGAGTCCATCTAACACCGACTGGGTGCTCATCCACAACAACCCACTGTAACTGCTGTTTTTCTTTTTTCTTTTTTTTTTTTAAACTGTTTTTCTGTTTGATGCAATAAAAGAGCAGCATCTAGTCAAGGACAAAACCCGGGTAGCAGCCTGCGGAGAGCTCATCCAGCCACTGAGATTTGCACCATGAATATTTTAGTGCTGCTTTGCGTCGACAATGTGACACTTTGTCGGTAGCAATCTGCTCTATCCACAAGTGATTAGAGGTGTAAAGGTGAAGTACCGACTGTCATTTGCTCATTATTACCACTTCAATGAACTGAAGCAAATAAAAGCTCAGGCTCTTAATACCAGTTGTAAGGTATTTACTACATGATTCAGTCTCTGACCAGCCAGGAGGACCCACTGTTCTATTGAAAACTTTTATAACAGACATATAGCTCTCTCCCATTCACCATGCCTAATGTTTCCATGTAACAGCTGAGAGGGAGAAGTGAAAACGGCGTCCAGTGGATCTCTTTTAGCGGAGTCATGTTGGAGGCAATGACTAAAACCACGATGAACAATGTCTTGACTTTTGTCCCTGTGGTTTTTCCAGAAAGAATGGTTTTACGACACGCGGGAGGTGTGGACGGGTTTTCCAAAGCAGGTGTGTATTAGACAAATTGCATTCTGTTAAATAAATAAATGTCAGTGAAGACACTTGGCAAGATTTTGGGTGATGGCTCTGCTGTCCCTTGCTAACACTTCATCACTTCATGCTCAGTGATAGCAGACGCACTGATTATGAACGGAGGCTGTGCGTGCCATCAGATTACAACAGGAAAAGCAATGCTACAAGTGCCAGCAAAACAACTGTTAGTGTAGTGGACCACAGAATTGATAAAATCTAATGTCCTTTAATATGGAAAGTACATGACAATACACACCAACTGAACATATCCTCCATTGTAAGTTACCAGATAGTCTGACGCTGAAGCTGTATCTGTGTTTCACTGCACCATGGAAACTTAAGTTGGATCGGGGCCATGAACTAAAACATTTTTGCGCTGTGGAACCAAATTAAATATATCATGCAAAATCAACAGTTTCTAAAGTAATGTTAATATCATCTGATGAACGGTAGCTACAAAAACACTTCAAGTGGCATTAAAAACAATTATAGAATTGCAAATGTCAAGCATAGACTAGAAAGTAGGCATATAGTGATTAAAAGGATATATTAAAATGATTATTTTTTTTGTTTACCATAGTTAATACAGTGTGAGCAATAGGGACATTAACCAGTTCAACCCTTATTTTCAACAGAGGAGCTAAAAGCGGTGTAATTCCCCGCTGACACTTTACACCTGCTCTTACTGTTCTGCATACAGTGGATGCAGACCATGCACTTACACAGAGTCTCCATCCAAGTAATGAAGTCGCAAAATATCTGAGCGTCAAACACACTTGAGGATGGCAGCGTTTCTGTATGTATCCGCAGATTTGTGATTTTACGTATCTCTGCTTAAGGAAAACAAAAGTGCGAGTGTAAGAATGAGTCATCATACAGACCAAACGCATGTGATCTGTCACCGAGGATAGATTACCGACACAAAACAAGCTGCGTTTGTTCCTCCTCGAGCAAGTTTCCCCCTCCTGTCAAACTGATACGACATGACCATGTATTAGTCTACACTGGATCTGTTTCAGTTGGTGCATCTTAACATGTCATTTACTTTTCGATTCGTGAAAAGCCATTACACTATTAATATATGAAAGGTCAGTGCATTTGAAAGATCAATGCTGTGCTCGAGTGTTAGAACAGCATCCCAGAGCCAGAGATCCACTGGGGACACGAGTATGACTTTGATGTCACTTTATGGCCAAGCTGACCAATACTGTGTGCTATTATTTTTACCATTCAGTTGCCATATAAAGCCTTCAGCCCCTCGTTGTTTGTAAAATGTCTTTATCTTGCTCTGATTACTCTAACTATCATGCACACACGCCGTGCTTATCATGCCTTATAAAGCCTATGAACACCACCCTGTTACCATATATCCCTCACGGGCCTGTTTTCATGTAAATGTCCGGTTTTACAGCCTCGCAGGCCCATAAAACACTGATAATTCTCACCTTGGATCCAAATGAAACAGCCCTCGTGTCCTTATTTAGAAATGGTGCTACATTTGAGTTGTTTTTATGAGGGGAGAAATGTGCATCTGGCTTGCATCCTGGTTGTGGTCTTTACTATGTAAAAAGAGACCCTCATCATAAAAGCAACTATGATGTCAGACAGCCTGGCACACATTGTGGTGGTAGGATTATGTATGGCTCCTGACCCACATTACCAAACAGTACGTGCCTTTGGAGGACGGAGCTGAATGGGAGGTGGTAGCTCACAGTTGCACAATAGAGACATATAGAGTTCCTTCCTTCCAGCTAGAAGGCTCCAGACAAAGGGCGCAGGCCTTAAGGGACAAATCTTTGTTTACAAGCTTGTTCTGTGTGACTGAGATTCACCATCGATTCAAGTTACATGCCCCCACCCCTCCTTTTCTTTCTCTCTCCCTCTCTCTAGTCCATGCTGGATTCCCAGTACTGGTATTATATCTTGGAGATGAGCTTCTACGGGTCCCTTCTCTTCAGCGTTGCCTTTGATGTGAAGAGGAAGGTGAGTGGCGGTTGCTGGAGGCCCAACACTGTTCAACTTGGCTGACTCTGCACTCCGAAGCCCATTAATTCCTCTTCTTCTCACATTAAAGGCCTGATATGAATTTCATTTTGCCATATAAATTGTAAGTGTTTGACTTCAACTTGGAAAAAGAAGCATTTCTCAACTTGCGTAACTCATTGTGGAAAAAAAAAAACAAAACACACGAGTTCAGTTTTAGTTCAGTGCAAACAAACCCTTTCACAGCTTCTTAAAAGACAACACTCACACACAAAAAAACACACTCAAGTCCATTAAATACTGCAACATTTTATCCCTCATATAATGCCAGTCCTTTATCAAAGGCTTAGTCAGTCGTTTTGAGGGGAAAATATCATCAGTCAAATGAGGGAAAATGGAAACTAAGCAAGTAATGGGCTGATGGTATTTCCACAGGGGTGACACTCTGCCATAATGGATTCGCGCTTGAAACACGTGTTACAGCGCAACAATTTAAAAGTGCTGCTTCACGATTAGCATGTCAAACCATCATGCATTACAACAGAGCCTCTGAGAAAGCATACAAGCACAGTCTAAATGCTTGCTTACATTAATATATAAGATTAGAAAACACAACAATATATAAAACACTGTAATGGTTGAGTGGTCGACTGACTACAAAAGCGCTACAGAGACACAATCCATTTACCACATGTAATACTGAAGGCCAGCTGATCTGTGCTTATCATTTACCATGTATATTATCTACATACTGACAATATACAAAAACTAACAGCATTTACTTAACGCTAACTGCCCCACTTAAAGGACTATACCGATGATTTTGCATGTTTAGTATAATATCAACAAAGTGTATACACGTCACGTTTCTGCTAATGCTTTCCCAAAGCAAGCAGTTGTATTTCAGAACACCGATATTTTTGCAGGCTGACATCACAGGAGCTGTGAAGTAATATCCTTCCACACCACACTGGAATCACATCTGATTTACTACTACTTCTACTACTACTACTACTACTAATAATGATAAAACATGTTTAGTAGTTGTTATCAGGGAGGATCTCCATCACATAAGAGATCCACAACACTAACTGGAAGATATTTGATTTTTAGTAAAAAGCCAATATCGGCTCCAACTCATCATGCAAACTGATGTCTTTTCGTTATTTCTCTCTCCTTCAGGACTTCAAGGAGCAAATTATTCACCACTTGGCCACTCTGATCCTGCTGGGATTTTCCTGGTGTGTCAACTACATCCGCATAGGAACGCTGGTCATGCTGGTCCACGATGCCTCTGATGTTCTACTGGAGGTCAGTCAGGGGTCACTCTGGGACTTAAACTGTACAAAACAGGACCAGGAAATACAAACTAGAACTTAACTATGGGATGAAAGATAAGAAAGTGTAAAAAAAAAAAAAATTGGTGCTCAAGTGCTTTTTTTCAAGCCAGTTCCATTTCATGCTTCAAAAAGTGGGTTGAAAACAAAAAACACTGTGCATGTTTAGTGCAGCATTATCTCCTTTGTGAGGTCCATCAGGCCTCAGTTTTAGCTCGTCCAAACTGCCTTTTCCAACCGTAGCTGCGTTTCCATCGCAGGAACTTTCCCCAGGGACGAGGAACTTTTGAGGAACATTTCCACCACAGTGACCAGGGTCTAAATTAGGTTCTGGGGACACTATTTTACCCTGCAAAAAGAAGAAGTCCCTGCTTTGGGGGGGTGGTGCCGGGCTTTAGACCACGATGGAAGTGCAGACAGCAACAGGCTGAAGGAACCTTCCTTGAAAAGCGTTCCCTGGAACTGAAAGTTTCCTGGTACTTTGGGTGGAAACGTGGCTAACGTCTCTCTCAGAGCGCGTGATGCTGTCAGGAAAGGCACATGTTTTGAGATGCTTTTCAAAATGGCCCGAGAATATGATATGCTTGAAAATGATTACTGAAAAACAATGAGATTTACGCAGCTTATTTAATTCAGTAACTGCTTGCCGTATGTTTTTGATTGTGGATAACTAACAACACAATTCCTCTTTTTTTTTTTTTAGTCGGCCAAGTTATTTAACTATGCCAAATGGGAGAAAACCTGCAACGCTCTTTTTGTTGTGTTTGCCATCGTATTTATGGTAACACGACTGATCATCTTCCCATTTTGGTAAGCCAATAAATTGTTTGTTTCTCATGATTTCAAATGAAACTATTTTTCAGCTATTTTCCTGCAATGACTTTTACAAGATGTCATGTCATTCTTCACACTGGTCGTCTCATTCAAATGCAGCTGACACTTTGATTATCAATCCAGCGTGACAGAGAGGCAGTGAGACATTTGCATTAGTCATTAGTGCATCAGTATTAATATAGCACACACACCCATGAAATCCTGAGTTGTTTATATGAGCTCAGTGCATCTCTGTATTTTGCTTATGATTTACAAATTCAGCAAGCATTCTTTTAAATAATGATCCCTTCAATTTTGAATTTATTTTGCTGAAAGTTTGAATTATAAAACTGAAATATTTGCCAAAAGCATAAGCAACCAAGTATTTAGTTTTTTTTTTTATCAGTTTTCAGGAACATTGACTTTGTTGATCTTCATTTCACTGGTTGGTGTTTGTTTTGGTGATTTAATTTAATTTAATTTAATTTAATTTATAGAAGACAGCCTTCAATAAATATCTTAACAAAAAAGGGTTAGGATTAGGATATTTACCTAATTAGCACAGTAACAGGAGGCTTTCACTTTTACTGTTTAGTGTTGTTCGCAACATTTCTTTACTTTTATGTCCGTATCATTTTTGATTATTTTTTATACCACTGAGCTCAGATGATGCAGAATACTAGTACAGTAAATTAGCCCTATACATTTATTTGGCTGCATTTATAGTACACACGTACAGTATGTGCTAGTAATCATGCACACCTGTGATGAAAAATTCTCTGTGCTGCTGTTGCTGGTATTTCTGAAATCTCTTGGAAATACGATCACAGCTATTTTCTTTGCCTATTCTTAAGTGACATACATATTTACCTGAGGTTGTTTTCTTCGAAGAGTCCCTGCTGACAGCATTATTATTCCAGCCAAACAAAGCTGTCACTGACTGTTTGGTGACACCCTGCCTCTCCTGTGGCCGGCATTTGCAAGAACAATGTGTAAAAGAAAGCAGTATTCAGAAGATTAAAGCTCAGCTACTCTCTCATAATCTCACAGTATTTGACTTGTATACTAATAAAGCAGCAGCACAGCTTTTCAAGAGCTCTGTTCAGCATGAACTAATTCACCCTAACACTTTTCCATTCACAAGAAGAAGACATTTTCACCTGTAGCTGGTGTGCTGACTGTGTTTCAGGCTGATCCACTGTACCTGGGTCTACCCTGTTGATCACTACCCCCCCTTCTTTGGTTACTACTTCTTCAACGTGATGCTGGTGATCCTTCTCTTCCTGCACATATTCTGGGCCTACCTCATTCTACGCATGGTCAGGAAATTCCTCTTTGGCACTGTAAGTCTCTCGATACTTTGAAAACAACGATTTCAAGTAATTCATATTGAGCAGGTTTTTGTGTGTTACCTGCATCTCGTGTCTGATAGTTTCTAATTTTGTCACTGGCTGACCAAATGGGACGTTGAGACACATTGGATGTGACAGCAGAAATTCACACTGATGGAATTCACAAAGTTTTGGGATGATTTACCTGTTGGTCAGCTCACTACAGAAGCACAATGCCGTGATTTAAGAAAAAGAAATTCTGCCCTGTTTTTCTGACTTAACAAGAAAATCTCAGAACTGACCGATCCTATGTCCCACCCCCAAACCAGCCAATCGTATCTTAGCAAACACTGGTCTCGGACATACATGTGTCTCCACAGACATGAATGAAGTTTCTGTAGATGTGTTTCTGTGGATGCAAGGCTAATTTAGCCTAGAATAGCCCATGTGATGCATACAACATCCCAGAGATGTTCCGTAAAAAGAAGAAGTGCAGTTGCTTTGACCATGACATGTTTAGATTCAGCAGAAGACTCTGAACCGCTTGAAATATTACATATTGCATGTTTGATTGAAACTGTGGGAATGACCAAAGAAAGAAAGCGGTTTAAAGCTAGTTTCTGCTGGAAATGTATGCCTCGGACAAAAAAAAGGAGAGGTCAAACTGCTCCTGGTATGGTTAGATTCAGCAGAAGATGCTGAAAATATAAATGTTTAACATGTATGTTTGCTTAAATCTGTGGCAACAAACCCACTGAGTTGCCTGAAGCACTGAATTTCACTTTATCTGTGGCTGAGCACAAACCCTGTCCGACCTAGCAACAGTAACTAAGGGGGGACTTCGAATCGGACAATTCTGGGCTAATTATCACATTTATTCAGAAAAACAGGACTCATTTTTCCCCCATCAAAGTTTTCTCAGAATTCTGAAATAATGAACTCATTAATTCAGAAAAACAGGTGAATGCATCACGCTTCAGTGATGAGAGCAAAGCTTTAGCAAACATGTTCAATGATAGTTTGACACAAACATTATTCTGACTGATGTCTTAGTAATAAAAAGGTTACCGGTATTTTTAAGTATATGGTGTGGTCTATAGATTCACAAAAAAAAAAGATTCTTGACTTTGGTGTCATTGTCCACCGCCTTTACTTTTTGAGGCCTATGGTAAATTATGGAAACATGCTTATTTTTGACCTCATATTTTGTGTACATTTTATTATTTTATCTCTCACTCAGAAACAGTCACATTTTGCTCCAGATTATTTGATATTGGCTGCCATTTAACTCTTTAATTTTCATACTTTTGAGGTAATGCTCTTTACCATAGGCCTCAAAAATCATGCCATCATCTGCCAAAAACTAGAAATGAGCAGAGTTTTCCTAATTAATAACAATAATTTTGAACTATTCCTACAATAATTTATGACATTTGGATGTTTTTATATATGAAAGAAGACAACTTTCACATGTTTTCCTCACCTGAACATTATTGATTGAAAAAAACAACAACAACAAATTGCTAACATCACAGTGGTGAAACACATGTGATGAACTGTTACACAAGTATGAGCTGTGGAAACTTCGGTACTTTTGTTGTTGTTTAGATCAGAAGATGAAATAGACATGGTAGCTAGCTAACCAGGTTTTTTTTTTTATGGCTCAGCAGTGAGCTGGAAAGATTCTGCTTGTAATTTATCAGGTAAAGACGATCACAGAGCAGCCTGCTATGTATTTAATGTGCACCACAGTGTCAGCTTTTGTCAGAATGTTCAGCAGAATTAAGTGGATCCATTTATCACATTTAAGAGAGAAACATGCAGATAAAAATGCCCAAATGTTAAAAACCCCAGCGTAAACCATAGACTGTGAAAAGGATGATTACATGAAAACCCCATGGATTTTTCCCCATAAAGAAAATCTGGAATTCCATATTTGGACAAAGGTTTGTCATCGACGTTATCTCTGACTTTTGAGGCCAGTGTTAACATGAAGCTTACTACACTATATATGGACAAACGTATTGGACCGCCTCCACATTCCACCTACAGGAGCCTTTCTGACATCCATTCTAAATCCATAGACATTAATATGGAGTTGGTCCCTTTGCAGCAGAACAGCTTCCACTCCTTTGGGAGGCTTTCTACCAGATTTTGTTGTGTGTCTATGGGAAGTTTGGCCCGTTCATCCAGAACAGCATTTGTGAGCTCAGACGCTGATGTTGGAGCAGAGGGCCCGGCTCACAGTCTCTGTTCTAGTTGATCCCAAAGCTGTTGGATGGGGTTGAGGTCGGGGCTCTGTGCGGGCCGCTCAAGTTCTTCCACACCAAACTCAGCCGGCCACGCCTTTATAGAGCTGCTTTGTGCACTGGGGCTCAGTCATGCTGGGACAGGAAAGGGCCTTCCCCAAACTGGTCCCACAAAGCTGGAAGCAGAGAATTGTCCAAAATGTCTTGGTGAGCTGAAGCGTTAAGATTTCCCTTCACTGGAACTGAGGGGCTGAAGCCAACCCCAGAAAAACCAGCCCATAGCGTTACCCCTCCTCCAGTAAACTGCACAATGCAGTCAGACAGGGAACGTTCTCCTGGCGTTCACCAAACCCAGACTCGTCCATCAGACCGCCACATAGAGAAGTATGATTGGTTGCGCCGCAGAACACATCTCCAGTGGCAACGTGTTTTACACCGCTCTGTCCGCCGCTCGACGTTGTGCTCGGTGATGTGAGGCTTGCGTGCAGCCACTCGGCCATGAAGCTCCTGGCGCACAGTTTTCGTGCTGATGTTGATGCCAGAGGAGGTTTGGAGCTCTGCAGTTACTGAGTCGGCAGAGCGTTGACCACTTTTACGCACTATGAGCCTCAGCGCTCGGCGACCCAGCTCTGTAACTTTACGTGGTGCTGCCCCCTGCTGGCTGAGTCGCTGTGGTTCCACTTTGCAATAATCCCACTTCCAGCTGATGGTGGAATATCTAGGAGGGAAGAAACTTCAGCAGCTGACTTGTTGCAGCGGTGGCTTCCTATTACATTACTATTACAGCAGCACGCTGGAACTCAGTGAGCTCTTTAAAACGAGCCATTCTGTCACTAATGTTTGTAAAGGCAGACTGCATGGCTAGCTGCTGGAGTTTATACAGCTGCGGCAACAGGACTGAATGAAACACCTGAATTCAATGATTAAGAGCTGTGGCCCAATACTTTTGTCCATATTGTGTATCAATCAGTATGCTGCATGTTAAAGTGTTATCACAAGCACTGGGGACACATGGGTGATTTAAGTGTTTATATTCTCATCACACAATTGCTAATATAACCAATGATCATGGAATACGATCTTCCAAAAACTTGATTTACTTCTTTAAGGAATGATCTCATGACTTGACAGCAGTAAATCAAGGATGCAACTCAATGGAGTCTCTCAGGCTGCTGGGTAATGTGGATGGAGGATCACCAAAGCTCCACGTCTCCTGAACTGATAGACATGTGTTTCATAAAATGAGTCTCATTAGTGTTCAGTTACCATCCACAGATGTTTACATTTTAATGAATAGGTTTTTTGAACCCAGACCTCATTAAAACAGTGTCTGGCATCATTTACAATCACATCACTGATTGCTTTAGTAGTGACTAACTTGTGCTGCATCCTCTCACAGGGTTCTGACACTGTCCAATGGGGCCGTCAT
>OMLB01039649.1:4443-15885 GCA_900302555.1 Myripristis jacobus | reverse complement strand
ACACACAGCTTATATGGAGCTTTGACAGACAGCACAAGTGTTTTTCAAACTTTTTTTTTCCTCCCAGAATGTAATCCAACAAATGTGGGGGATTCTCTCGTCCTCCAGCTCTCCTCAGCTGTGCTGCTGAGGCCGGAGCGCTCGCTGCTGAATGGCCACTAATAAGAAACTTAATACAGTCACAAACTTGTATGCATGCATGTGTGTGTGTGGGAACATGTGTCTATGAGGGGATGTGTGTGTTTGCAGATATGCTTGCGTGCACATCTGAGTTTGCTCATGTGACTGCATCCATACTACAAAGAAATGAAGATGAGGCTACATGTATAAAATGTCTTAAGACCGCAAGTGTGTGTGTGGGTGGGTGTGTAACCACTATATTCACCAAATGGATAAAATTTCACTGCATGTTGCAGCATTGGTCAGTAACATTCTATTACATTTTTGGGAGGTGATTTATCATCCAAACAAGTCTGTGTAAATTGAATATGCACATGCTGAGCGTCTAAGTATGAGACAAAGAGATTACTCACCAGCCTGGCAACAGGCGGTGACATCTCATGAATTTGGCTATCAGTCCACACTGGCTGTGGGCCACACCAGTAGCAGCCTTAGTATAGCAGTGTGTGTAAGCATATAGGTGTGTATCTTTAACATTAGCCCCAACCCTGCTGGTCCCATCAGGAGGTTTGTCATTACAAATTCATCCTGCTCCCCTCAAACCCACAGAACTTTATTTTGAACTCTAGTGGAGATCCCAAGGAGGACGCTTCCATTACAATCCACTGAATTCCAGTAAGATGGGTATAAAATGATACGCAAGACATTGTAGACATTTTCTATTTGATGTGATGCTAGTCATAAAACAATGGCATCTTGGCTTTGAATATTTCACTGAATGTAAGTGTGATGAAGCTTCAATGAAGAGCTGATCCAGAATGTGTGTGACATTGTTTCACAATAACTTTGTGGCTACCTCAAGGGAAATTTAAGTTCAAATGGGAGTTTAAAGGGAAGCAAGCAGTACTTGTTGGATTCCTAATTCCAAATTCACTTTAGTCCTGATTATCATCATTTCCCTCCTTCTCAGCAATATCAGTGCCTTCATAATCATCATTCTCCTCCTCCTCCTCCTCCTCCCCCTCCTCATCACCAGTATGATCAGTATCTTCACCATGCTGGTTACCTGTAGGTTCCTGTAGTGGATGGTGCTGCGGCAGTGGGTTGTCTTTGCCACCTCCTCACTGGTGTAGAAGAGTCCGCACAGCTTACAGTAGAATCCCGTCCTTGGCACGATGAACTCAACTCCTATTGGACAGCAAACGCAAGCCATTAAAAAAAAAGAAGACAAGGGTTTTGGAAATTCTGGCCCTCATAAGGAGCATTTACAAAACTAGCCTCACGGGTTAACTCTGACTCACTTAGAGTTTAACTGTTGATTAGTATGTATGATCCCTGAAAATAAATAAATAAATAAATACATAAATAAATAAATACAAGCTGTATAACATTAGCCACTAATCTCAGCTACTGCAAACCAGCTGATTTAATGCTGTATCTAATATATTGTTATAGTTGTATCTTCATACTGAAAAGAGAAAAACATTTAAGATTGAGAAAAATGTTTTAAAGCAAATAAAAAGCTTTAAAGTGGTTTAAAGGAAAAATGTTTTTAAAGTGAAAAAAGAAATACTGAAATTCAGAATTTCTCACTTATTCAAATCTTTTTGTCATTGTCTTAGAATATGACGTGCATAGCTATGATAAGAAACTTCCCCGTGCTTCCCAAAATCCCATTATACAGAGTGCTTTACACAGTGCTGGACACACCATCAACAACCTAAACCAACATGTTTCTGCCCGGCTGGCAGGTGGGGGCAAAGGATGGCTGCATCGGTGCATCCATGTATTCAACATTTAACTCTGAGGGAACATATCATGAAACCTTTTGGGTGGGTTGCCATGATATTTGATGAGCACATTCATGCACCACAGAGGATGAACCCTCTCCATTTTGGCGACGTCATGACCCGTAATTGTAGCACCACCTTTGAGCCAAAAATGTCAACTTTGCACACAATCACTTTGCACACAATCATGAAATTAGGTAGCAGATGCCATGATATTTGGTTAAGTGCACTCATACTTCTCAAATAAAGATTCCTTTTGATAATGGTGACTCTATATCTTTTCCTCTGGTGCCATCCTCAGGCCAAAATGTACAAACCTCACTCTCCCACGACTCGCATTCTCTTTCGGGATATATGCAAATCCATGTCCAATAACCACAGACAATCAAAGAACAAAGGATGGAGAAATTAAGAAATAATTAGAAATGAAATTGGAAAGTGCATGCTCTCTTCCTTCTAAAATGTAATAGCAAGGAAAATCATGAAATATAACTTAAACGAAATTTGTGTCTGATTTTTTTTTCTTCAAAATGAATGAAATACAAAGTTTTGTTTTATTTACATTTTTTTTTAAACAAAAGCATAGTGGGCACTGTGGTCTATTGTTACTGTGCTGCCCTGACACTTATGTCGGCCTCTTTCCAGCAGGCCCGGCATTGGCCATGTGCTCTGCTGTGTCATTCCAGCCCTAATGATAATATAAATACACATCTCTCAGGGGTGTATTTCACAACCTGCTCACTAAAATAAGCCCGCAAGTGGCCAAGCAACTGATACTACCACTCATCCAGCTCCATTCCAGTCAATTAGAGTGTTAATGCAAAAGGTTGTCGGTGCAGTTATTAATGATGTATGATAATGTATTATCTTTAGGACCAAAGCCATCAGCTCCTGACTAGCTGGAGCTCCACGAGCCTTTGTGTGTGTCAGGGGTTAAATATAGTCCAGCACGAGGAGAAAAGAGACCAACTTGAGTTGTGCTTCAAATAGGGATGTCACAAAAATCAATACTTAGGTACCAATACCAACAGTTTGAAAGCGATACCAATACTAGTGTTTTTAGTACTGCTAATAACCATAATTTAACTAGAATATTTGATCATCGACTGCATGAGTGTATCCCACGTTTAGGAGCTTTTGCCGAAATAGTTTCCACAACAGTAGTTTTCATCAAAATTTTCATAAGACCAACGAGTTTTTTCCAAAATTGTGACCTCTAGCGCAGTGGTCCCCAACCCAGCTCTACTGAGTTTCAGCTCTACTCTTGCAAACCTGACCCAATTAAGGTCCACACACCTTCACGCACGCCGTGTTCAGGTACACCTGTTTCGACCAATCAGCATGAAGTCCTTAAATGGATCAGGTATGGAAGAGTAGGGCTGAAACAAAAACCTGCAGGACCCAGTCCTCAAGGGCGTCTTTGAGGACTGGGTTGGGGACCACTACTCAAGAGTATTCAAAAGCAATGTGTCAGCAAAAAACTGCACCCTATTCATGTAATACTGCTGCCATGGCAATGAAAATCAGTAGGTAGTGTGGCCTAACCACAAGCTATTTCCAGACCAAATATTGAAAGAATAGGTTTATAATTGTAGCCTCAGGAGTGTTCACAAGAAATTGTTTTCCAGTGGGTGATGCATTATGATTGTGAGTATCCATCAGACTTAATCCAGGAGATACGATGACTCACACTGTAATTCATGTACCTTTGTCGGTAAGTTTAAATACTATATGAAACACCTTGTCAACTTGCGTTCAAACAAAGTTTTGAAATAAAACAGAGTAGAATAGAACAAGAGTGCTGATTCCCATGTTATCAAATCAGGCACTGAGAATCATGGAATCTACTGGTATTGGTACTAATTACCAAAACTATGCCATTGGGACATTCCCATTTATAAACAGTCAAGTCAAATGAAATCAGAATGGGTCTCCTTTTTGGCATGACCACCTAGTTAAAAAAAAATCTTTCATAACTGACTTTATAATACAATGTGCTGTGCTTACCCAAAGGGATGCTGTGCTCGCTGACAGCCTTTTCTTGGTCTCGAGATGGCGAGGGGGCCTCAATCTCTATAAAATACACGTTATGATAATGTTATGGAACACTTATATAATATGATGCTGACAGATACAGATCTTGACTTCCAACAATGTCTCCATGCATTATCTTCAGCCTCTTATGCAAACTACCTTTCTTGAGAGTATCATCCTTGTGCTGTGCCCCTTTGCTGTTTGTCTCAGTGACCTGGGCTACTTCCTGGGTCTTACTACCCTCAGATACACTAACATGATTTTCCAGCAGCTCTTGTGATGGCCCGCTGTTTGGTACTTTATCCGCCAAACATGTCTCCTCCAGAGCAGCCTTGAACTCCTCACTGGGGAAGTCCCTGATGTCAGTGCTGGGAAGCTCGGGAGCCACTGGATTGAGTGTCTGCTCTTTAGGACTGGCTCCAGTCAAAACATCCTCCTCTTTCTCAGCCACAGGTGTTTCTGTCTCGACTCCATCGTTCCCCTTGTTTTTTTCCTGCTCAGACGCCTCGTTGGAGGCCTTCTGCATCTCAGAGCAAGAGGTGGTTGGTGGTGGTACGAGCTCCTCTGCCATTTCTTCCTTCGTAGATGTTTCGGGGCAGGAAGTGGACTCAGCCAGCTCAGGAAGGTCTGGCTCAATGATGGAGTCATCCTCCCCTCCAACCTCATCGACAGTGACCAGCTCCTCCATGTTCTTTGGGTACCAGCTCTCCCCCTCAGTGTCATCCCCGCTCTCCCACTCGTCCACCTGAGGGACGAGACAAAAATGGATCAAGGCAAGAACTATCAACCACTCCTTGCCTTGCAATCATTCCAGCAGAGTGCTGCCTGTAAGTAAAAACATGTTGATAGTCAATCTGCCTGGGCAAATACAAGTTAAAAATTTCCCCTAAAATATTAAAATCTTTTATCCTGTTTGCAGAACTTGTGACATAAATGTGTGATGAAGATCAAAATTCTTGCTTACATCATCTTTGTCTTTCTCACATTCAGTAGCTTCTGCTGGCTTGGTGCTCTGTGGAGGTGAAACTGATTTTTCTTTTGACTGGCGATCCTGGCAAGAGAAACATCACGGATGCTTAAAGAATGTATCAAAGATCAGTGTTAAATGGAGTACACGTGTCATGAATTTTACCCAATATTAATGTCTCACACCAAAAGCTTTAAGTTTTGTATTTGGTATCATTATTTAGAAAGTGGTACTGCTGCATACCTAATATTAATATGCCTTCACTGGATTCATGTACTCACATTGTTTTCAGTAGTGTTTTCTCTCTCTTGCTTTTCCACAGCGCTGTGCCTCCAACTTGATTTTTTGCTCCTCCCCCTGCCTGGCGAACTCTGCTTCCTGACTTCTGGTGTCCTAGGAAGCGGCTCCTCGGACAGCTCGGACTCGGAGTGCCTCGACCTGCCGTGGTAGTCACCTCCATCCCTCCTCTTTGACTTGGTATCATGTCTTTGGTATGGAGTTCTTGGAGGCTTTTCCGCCTTATACATCTGCTCCTTCAGGTAGAAGTCGTCCTCCATGTTTCTATAAGAGCTGAAGGACATCCCTTGAGGGCTGCCTCGTGGGTACCAGTCTCTGTTGCCCCTCATCCCCTCTCCGCCTCCCCCGCCTCCTCCTCGTTCCTCTGCAGATCTGGAGCTGATATGATCCGAGGGTTTCTGGTACACCTTCCGACGTCCATTGTGCCGCTCATCATCCACACTACTCCCATTCCTCCACAGGTCATCCCGCTCCCTCTCCCTGTCCTCCTCGCCCCTCCTGAGATGTGATGACCAGTCCCAAGAGCCCCGGCGAGGGCCCATGCCATTACTGGCTCTCTCGGGACCCCTACCCGGCGCCCCCTGTGGGCTGTGGGCTGAGCTACAGGACGTAAAGCTGGGGCTGTGGGAATGAGGACTCAGAGAGCGGCTGATGGGACTACGAGAGCGTGCTCTCTCTGGCATGTAGCTGGAAGAAAACAACAGGCAGATCAGATGAAGGACTCTTCCATTCCTCTTATTTTGCACTTGTACTTTCTGTTTTTGTAATCAGAAAACTACACAAGTTCAAGTTAAAGGAGTTAAAGGTTAATGTGACATTTTCACAAACATAAATTTCAATTTGCTGCTCTCCATGGCTGATTGCCATAACTCAGTGGGTTGAGAATAATCAAGAGTTGTTTTTGAGATTTCGCAGATCAGATCAATGGGATTAAAGAAGGGCTGTAGACGAACACACCTTCAAAACAAGAGGACAGTCAGTAGAGAGCACACCTTTACCAAGTTTGCAACTTGAAGTTTCCTATTTGTGATAAGCCCCGCTCCTTTTGGGAATGCTCATGTCACAGGACACATGCCTTTTGGCCAATAAGTGGGGAAAGTGGTGATTGTCTCCTTGACCTATGACCAATGTCCCCACTGGATTTTGTGATGTTACATGGATATGTTTACAAACTACATCGCTGACTGCTCTAAGCCCCGTCCACTGCCATGCCCCCATACCCCGAAAATTCATGTCTTGTTCGTTGGCCCATAACCAACCTTCCTACCAAGTTTGGTACGAATCCATTTAGCATTTTTTGAGTTATCTTGCTGATAGACAGACAGACAGGAGAAATTACATAACCTCCTGCCTGAGATTATTTGCATATCAGCGCTGGACATCTGAATTGGAGGCAAATTCATGCAGGAGATACAAAGGAGAAGGAAACATCTTACTGGTCGAGCTCTTGCATCTCGTCCCTTTCCCTTTGAGAGTTGATATCCTGGATGATCGAATCAACATCTTTACCTGGTTTCTTCACAGAGGTGAAACAGAAAATACAATATCATGACAAACCATCATGAATCACAGCCTAACTGTCCCACTATTCACTTTGTTCCTCCATCTTACCTTTAGCTGCAGCTCCTTGTACCTCTTGGACATTCGAATGAGAAGTTTCTGATCATTAATCATGGCTGGGGTTAGCTGGTAGTATTGAACCATAGCCTGAGCCGCCTCAACATACGCCATCTCCAGAAATGCCTGGTGGAAGAGGAGCCAATTTAGACAACAGTCCCTGTCTGACAGTTTTATAGTCTTTCTTGCAGGACGTCTGCAGAAACATATTTCGCATAACACATGTCAGACAGGATGCAGGCAAATCTTTCTAAACCATCATCGTAAGATATCATATTTCATTAGCATAATAAATCTCCATGGCACTGTTCCTCTGGTTGAGTTAATCCCTGTAACCAATACCGTGATTTTAGTATCATCGTTTTAAATTCGATAGGGGTGATATTAACATGATAATCACATGTCTGATAAATGGAACCTTAGAACCTGAGTGAGACATCATGCACTGCAGTAAAATGGCCGATTGGTGGTGGCAAACTTTTGTTCTGAGCCAAAAGACTTAGGCTTAACTTAACTTTAACTTTGCTACATGTATTGTCTAAGTGACTTTGTGACTTTGGCTTTGTATTATCTGTTGCTGGTGAATTTAGAAACGAATCTTCTTGTACTCATCCCAAGTTGCTCTGAGCAGTGGTGTCAGCTAAGAACCAAAAATATAAAATACAAATGTTAAAAATGTTGAAAAAAAAAACAGAAGGACTGTTATCTGTGTTGCTTTACAAGAACCATCTTGTACTTGTTAATTATCATTGTTGGTATTAAATCTTCAAATCTTCATTGTAACTCTGTTGCTCTGAACTACCATGGTTGGTATTTAAGATATCTGCAATCACATCTGATGATATCAGTAACTTTCATGACTTTAATATTAAGCAACGGCACTTTACATTATAATGCTAATAAGTTTACAAGCACTCTACATTGGCACTTTAAGTACGCAATAATAACTTCTACTACCTAACCAGCACTTTTACATCGCACTTTACATTAGGAATGTTAAGGTTGTTTTTTTATGTATGTATGGCATCATGTGGTTTGTGACATGGGCTGTATGGTGTGTAGAACACACACATGCCTACTTGTAGTGTTTCTATTGTATGTATTGGTATCTGATATGTGCAGGTCTGTTTGTTTTAATGCTTGTTTTATTGTGTTGATTGTTTTAACGTTTTTGTAAGGACTGCAGATGGAAGTTAGCTTCCCTGCTAGATCTGGTGCACTCATCTTTTTATTCTTGTGAATAACTTATGAAAGTGCACACTGTCCTTTATAAATTGAATAAATAAATAAATTACAAAAAAAAAAAAATCTTTCACCTGATGCGTAGAACGCATGAGGATGTAGTTGGTGACTTTGCCAAAGGGCAGTCCCAGGTTGATGACATCATTCTCTGTACAGCTGCCTTCTGGGAGGTTGCAGATGTGGACAACCCGCCCCGCGATGGACTTCCTGGGAGGAAATGGCTGCAAATAATCACAAAAACAATTAACCCTGAGCATCCAATAATAATGATTCCAGCACCACAACAATCAGGAATCTACTGAACCTCTCAAAACCATCTGCATTCAGCGGAAAACATTCATGTAAGAGTTTTACATGCATTTTTTTTTAAAAATCTGATTAGAATCAAAATAAGAATTTCTACTACCAGCAAGGGATTTGTTTTGGTGTCCCAGTTACAAAGAGTTGCTGACGACTCACAAGTTTCATTGTACACACTGACACACGTGCTACTAGTACAACAGGACCTAACATAAAGTGCAGTCATCCATCGTCAAACATACTGTGAGAAATATCTTATCAGTGTTCCACTACCACATGGTGCAGTTTGCCATGTAGTTTTCCCACCCTGAGACAGTCTACCTCTTTGCTTCTATTAATAATGCCTCAGCAAGAGGCAACAGTGATAATGAGGGTTTTCTTGTTTGGAATTAGAGATGTGATAGCTGACAGGCCCCAGACATCTCAGACATTTTGTCTCTAATCCCTCTGGACTGCAAAGTATAGCTGCCTCCACATTGTTTTGCCTCTGTTTTTCTTTTTTCTTCTTTTTGTTAAGAAGGGCATTAGTATGGTATATTTCTCTTTAATGAGACACAAAGTAGGTAGGTTGAGAGGGAGATAGACACAAGTAAATGTAGCTACCTATAAAATGACTTAATAAAAGAAATTTTTATATTCAGGATTAGGATTTGTATAATTTATTTTTGGTTTTGTTATTGGCACTGTGTTTTAAATAAAGGCAGGTATTTTTTAAAAATAAATTTATGGCATTTTATTGATTATTATGTGTGCCTATTACTCTAATTGTTTTTATACTTTTATTCTACAGGTGCTAGAGAGATAAAGTTAATAGTTATAAGGACATCACTCTGTCCCTGTCTCCATCTGATGGTGTCCTCAAGAGAGTTGAGGAGTTGTCTAGTTGCCCCCTGCTGTTTGGTTTCCATCTGACATTTGCAGTACTGCCTGTTTTCCAGAAGCTAAATCAACCCGGTGAGTTTACCAGCCCCTGTCTCTGCCCACAGCGGGGCAGCACTGAGGAGTCCAGCCATGATGGATGACCAGCAAAGAGAGCAGATGAGAAAGGCATCAACACTCTCCCCTTATTGCTGCGAGGTGGGAAAACTAGCGAACCTGAGGGAGATTAATCACTTTACAAGTGCTGGGAACATAAAGGCTGGAGAAGTGGCTTGTGACTGGCACCTTGCTGATTCAAATTACTTGGTTTGGAAAGTCAATGAGTTACACACGTGTGTATAGCTGTTTGGATGTGATGAAGGGAGGCTCTAAAAATGAGGAAGTATGCTCAGTGAATCCCATCCTTCGATAAATAAAGATATAAAAGATTAATGCAACACTTTGTACTTTATTTTGCACTCATATTTCATTCAGTGAGGCGTCAGAGGAACGATTTTGGCTCTTGTACAAACATTCATGTTTGAGCTCTCTTGTTTTTACTATTTATATTCTCGATTGTTCTGTATAGCTCACTGTGATAAATCTAATTTTATAAGCCCTTTATAAATGCACTTGGCTTATCTTATCCTGGCTTGACTTGACATGATGTGACATGACATGCCACGACAAACCGGCACATTGTAATGCTCTTACAACAGCTTCAGTGGAATGGTGCTGTGAATTCAGCTGGTTATATTGTGAAGTCCTCTGTAGAGATTCTGCTGCCACTTTTCAAATGCACCTCCTCCTCCTCCTCCTCCTTCCCGGGCTGACAGACCTGACAGACAGTCCCATGTGTGGGACAGACTGGGATCCTAATTCCTCACTGAACCAGCACCCAGGGTCTCTGTTTTTATAAGCACTATGTTCTGGGAAAACCCAACACTAACTTACACTTCACAGCAGGTCCAGTAGCCACCAAGCACAGAATGTATAGAGAGGAGCAAGGCACACACAAAAAAGAAAAAGCAGAGAGCAATTTGAGACTGCTGTGCTCCTAAAGCCGCTTTAGCATGCATGTTGACATGCGCTTGCCTGCTGATTCCAGCTGAAACATAATCAGAGGCAAGTGGCTCAGTATTTGAAATATACATGGAGTGCTGTTCATAGATAGGTCAGAAATCACATCTGACTATATCTCACACAAGCCTCCTTGATAATCAATTTAAACTTGTAAAGAGGCGCATAGCAGTTGACTGAGTGAATTAAAGTCAGAAATAGTACTTTTTAAAGGATAGTGTTGCTGGCAGTACAATAATAATTCTACAGGCTTCAAAATATTGGAGCTACCTGTTTTCAGTACATATCTGCAGTCTTAATTTGGTATAATTCAACTTACTGCTGTCATCCCTGTGTACAAGTTGCAGGAAGATCGTGTCACTGTCTGTTACCATTCCACCTCAACCAAAACCTAATCTCCTGCAGACTGATCGCTGAATTGTTAGACTGTTATGCCACAACTTAATGGCATCCAGCCCACAACCTGACATTAACAGCTTCAGACTCAAGAGCGATAATTCTATTAACAGCGTCGTGCCAGTGCCGCTGCCCCTACCAGAAAACGTAAGAAAGGTCACTGTAAGTTGGGCTCAATAAACAGATCCAGGAATAGGGCGCTGTTTATGTCCTTGGAATATTAGAGAGAACAAGAGTCTTGCTCGTTGGTGCCTGCGCTCGCTGGTGTTTGGCTTGTAAAATGTCGGCTGCGATTGAAAGCGGTTACAGTGTGACCACAGCATCAATATCACTGTCGGGGTTGGCTCAGGCTTTGGACAGTAGCTGTTTCTGTTGACGACAAACGTCGGCCGAAAGCTGGCAGCAGCGGGGATGACACGCCACTGCCTATACATACAATTTTACTGACAGATGGCCAAGTGTGTCAGTGTCTTCTTAACATACAGTCACTTGCACTTAAACACAATTTTACTGCAAAATTATATCATATTGCCATGCTGACCCCGATCAATAATGTCCTAAATTTAAATCAAACTTAACTAAAACAAATTACATTAGCTGCATCAAAATATCTAGAAAATACACTCATGTAGTAAGTGACATCTTTACTAGATTATATTTTATTTTTAGCATTTCTTAATTTTTTAATTTTAACTTTACTTAATTTTATTATTATTTTATTTTAGTTATTTAATTTTGTTA
>OMLB01039630.1:3132-16624 GCA_900302555.1 Myripristis jacobus | reverse complement strand
GAATTTGAGTCATTCCTGTGGCTGAATTTGGGAGTAATTTCATTTCTGGGAATACCTGGATGCTATTCCGGCTGATGCAGCTTTCCCGTGTAAATGTGTTGCTTTAAAATAACAGTGGTTGAGTCTGTGGGAAGTGGTTATCTGGGGTTATGGTCTACTTAAACCTGCTGTGCCATTCTTTTGGGATGAGGCTCCCCTTTTGGAGTCCAGTTCTGCCTGTTTATGTGTTTTCCAGCCATCTTTCACAGTTTAAATTCCTCATATAAGAACCTCTGCACCTGATCACTTAGCAAGGCCCAGCATCAGAGAGGAAACAACGTGCATCATCATCATCATCACCATCCGGTTTAAACAAAACAAGGCCCTCAGTTCTGGCTTTTGAAAATCATAGAAAGAGATCACATGACAATCATGGGTCAGCTACGGCATGAATTGCCGGGAAAATGAGACAAAATCAATCTGTGTGAAAATAAAATGTTCCTGATTGTGATTTTATGCAAGGTGGTGAGCAATAAATTAAAAAACTAGTCAAGCCCTGTCTGCACTATTCCACCATACTATATTTCCTCTTTCTTTGTGACTCCATAAGGTTTTCTGCAGGCTTACATCTTAAATCAAGCAGCCATGTGTCTACACATTTCAAAGATTACCAAACGCTTACGCAAAACCTCACAGAAACGAGGTCCAGCGCTCACGAAAGGGGGCTACACGCGCTCACACAGACACTGGAAACCCTGATCCAGGACAAGCCCAGAAACCCCTCCTGCTGTCACGGAGCCGAGGAACTGAGGGAAGGATGAGAGAAGACGGAGAGAAAACAACAAGAGAGAAAACAGCAGAGAAACACTGCCCTGCACGTCTGGAGGTGTGAGGGGACCGGAGCAAGGCAGCGAGACGGGAGGCCAGACGGGCGGCCGGGTCTTACCCTCCAGAACGGTGAGCTTGGCGCTGGTGTTGATCTCTCCCACGCTGTTGGTGGCCGTGCACTCGTAGATGGCTTCGTCCCGGTGGGTCCTCAGAGGCTGAATCCGCAGCACCGAGCCCGAGCCGTCGTCAAACTCGATCACCTGGCGGGGCGGCGGCACAGAGAGACGAGTGTCAGCAATAACAAATTATATAAATAAATCTCTGTTGGTCTATTCTCTATTGATCAGTCAGTTAAACAGTATTGACTGAGACGAATTAACTTACAGAATCCCACTTTAGAGCTGCTGCCCCGACACATGAGATGCACTGTGAGGCATGACGAGCCATTATAAGTGTCTTCTCTGTGTTTTTTGCACCATTCTTCCCCATATAACCACACCTGACAGCTGCTTCACCGCATTATGAATCTGGCATGTGGAGCCATTAACACACAGAGTTTTTTTTTTTGTGCCGTGTCTCCACTACAGCAGATTATATATCACATCCCAGCTGCAATAATTATGCACTGATGTGTTTATGATACCTTGGAATGTAACGCCTTTATAAGCCACCAAGAATAACCACAAACGCCATTGTTCTGCTCGACAGGATTTGGAGACTGTAAACAAAATAATCATACGGGGACCAATTTAGTCGGATGGCAGCTTGGCTCGGGCGTCGTGACTCTGGAGCCTCTTTGATCAGGGCGGTCGTAAACACTTTCTGACACCGGAGCGCGAGAGGACCAGACAGCCAGCCTGCAGAAAACTGCGGGTTTGATCACCGACACCGGAGTTAGACGGACGCCGGCGAGGGAGAAAGTGAGAGCATCTCGCGCCGAGACGAGCAGCTGCAAGAGGACGTGCACGGTGATGAGCCTGAGTGGACAGCAGGTATTTGAGGGGCTTTAGGAATTTTTTTTTTTGAGGGGAGGGGGGTAAAGACCCAGAGGTCAGGGCGTCGGGCGCTACACTTCCGCCCCGCCGCAATGTGTGTGACCCAAACAGCCGGCCGGCAGGAAGCACATTCTTCTTCTAATGAAGGAGGCGGAAAGCTGCACTTTCTTCCTGCCTTGGTAGGAGGTGGACCCACCCCGCACCCAGGGAAGCCATCAGTTTGATTAACACCGAGCAGAAAAGTGGAAAATAATTCCTATTACTCAAAATGACGTGAGCCAATTAAACAGCCATTGTAAGGAGCTTGGTAATGGGCAGCGGAGAGGAAAAAAAAAAAAGAAAAAAAAAAAGTATTTCATGGTCCAGATTCAGCTTGTGCACACACAGTCGCCCCGCTTTTGCACATACGCTCTAAAACCCAGGGCTGTAGTCAAGACCGCGTTAGCTATGTCAACTCAAAGAGCGAATTCAAGTCGAGAGCGGCTCCGAAAACGGGGTCGAGACTCGATCGAGAGAAAAACGGCTCCAGAAAAAAGGTGCAGGCGTCGTTCCAAATGCAACGCAAATGCAAAACAACGAGTCGGGGGGTTTGTGGAGGATCAACGCAGATGTAGATCTGTTTGCTGAAGCTTTGCGTTACACCCTTCAGCATCCCACTAATTAATGCATAGGATTTTAATGGATTAATGCACAGAGGAGTGAGAGACATTGTAATCCTTTAAACTGTTTGTCGTGCCGGGGAGGAAATGATGACAACGGACCAGGTGGAGAAAAACTGAACAGAAAAAACTGCCAGAAAGGTGGGAGGAAGTTGAGTCCACATTCTGCAGTGACTGAGACCCAAACAAGTCTGAGTCAGAAATCTCTCCACGTAAAAAAACCCCTCATCCAATCAAACCCTCCTAAACTGTCGCTGCCTCTCAATAACTCCCTTAACTCACGTAAAGCTTAATTAACAAATCTCTGTTACACTTAATCAAAAGCCAGACTCAACTAAATAAATCTCAATCTTAATTAAACCCAATAACAGCCTCGCTCAACTTAAAGGCGGAGAGCTTGATTCCTTCCTGCCGTGGTGGGAGGCGCGCCCACCCGACACACAGGGTAGCCATCAGTTTGATTAGCACCGAGCGCACAAGTGGAGGATAATTCCTATTAGTCACGATGGCGGGGGCCCGGAGTCTGTGTCTGCGCGGGACTCATGTCGAGGCGCCTCACTTGAAGTCATTTGGGCCGGGTGGTAGCTAATGAGCCTTCCCGCTGGTCCGGAGGCACGCGGGAAGACTCACAGTCACGTTTAGCAAGCGGCGGCCGAGGCGATGATGCAGCTACGCGCGTGAAAAATGCTGATCTGCTAACCTGCGTGCGCGGGCAGTTTGCGTGTCAAGACGTGGAGGAGGAAGGGCACAAAAAAATGATGAAATCTGATGACTTGCACTGTTTTCCTCCACAGAAACATGAAGGCACAGCGTCTGACGACCAGACAAAGCCTCTGCTGGTTGTGAAGCCAAACAGGCAGACGGCATCATTAAAAAAAAGGTTTCACTTGATTGAAATGTGTTTAACTAACACAAATATCTTGCTGCGGATTAAATTAATTGTGACTAATTGCAAAGTGTGAAGCGTAGAAACGAGGTGTGTCGAACCAACGTGTTTTTTTTGTTTTGTTGTTGTTGTTGTTTTTTGCTTCCTAGGGAGAAAACAAACCAAACCGAACTCGTGACCCAAAACCTGCAACACAAACTGAGCTGTGGATTTATTTGCTTGTCAGTTTTACAAAATCATAATTTTGTAAAACTGACAAGCAAAATTTCCCTGTTTTTTTTTCAGCATTATAATTAAGAGAGGTGGTGTCCTACTAGATAATGTTTCATATGTCAGATGATGAGATACACGCACGTCATCACTACTGATTTCGGCGTCCCGAACCGTCCCAGATAAATCAGCGTGACATCAGAACGTCGCTGCTTGCACGATGTGAGCGGGTTCCCCCGACACGTCCCGATCTCCAAGATCTCTCCAGATCGGTTTCAAACATGTTTGACATTTTTGCTCTTGTCGTTGGAGTCCTGTGACCCAGTTTGCGCAGGATGTGACATCACTCTTTACTCTCTTTGCAAATGCGATCAAGCAAACCAACAAACGCGGTCAAACCCTCGTCTTCCTCCTCTCTCCCTCTGCATGTTCTGCATGTTTGATCCCTTGCTGCGCGAGCACAAGCGGCGGCACTAATGACCCGTTTGGCTCCAGTCCTGCGAGACCAAACCTTTGACACTTCAGAGTCTCGCTCAAAGCCTGGCCCGCATGAGACGACGCGACCTCTTGTTGTTGAGTCTTGTAATGTGGTGATGTTGCCTCATCCTAAAGCGTGGCTCTGTTTTGATGCCTCTGAGAAACGCTCAATTTCCAGGCCACAGCTTTCAAAGTAAAGAATGAGCTGAGGAGCCACGCTGACAAAACCTACAGCGACCTTTCACCTCGGAGTCCGGCTGCCGCGGGGGATCGCAGCCCGCCGCCTCACCCGTTTGAGAGCCACGCAGGTAGGAAAGCGCCTCGCCGTCCACGTTTCACTCGGCAGACACGCGCCTCAGGTGTTCACGCTGGAAAAAAAAACGGACTCGATTTGCATAAGCAGACACTAAACTCTAGAAAGCTGCGCTCATTAAGGCTTTGTGCAGGGTGGCAATTAGCGCGCCTCGGAGCAAATCCAGCCCACAAGCGCACAGGTCAGCCTCCGACTCTGCTGCAGAGAAAAACACAGACCTGGCCAAGAAGGAGCTGTCTTATGTTGACACGCTGTAATTGCAAGTATAGAATAACAGCACACAGCCTATCTCTCTCTCCCACACACACACACACACACACACACAGTCTCCTAATAAGCAGTGAAGGTGTGAGACAGGGCGATGCTGCAGACTAACACATCAGAGAGGCGGATTTGAAGCCCGGTCTCCACCGGGGGCGTTTGAGCCGTACCTCAAAGCGCTGAGAGCTGACTTTCTTCCCCTTCTTCATCCAGGTGATGCGAGGTTTGGGCTCGCCGACCGCCTGGCATACGAACGACGCCACTCCTCCCGAAATCCCGATCTGGTCATCAGGGGACTTGATGAAGCTGGGCATGCCTGGGGGGAGAGAGACAGCGAGGGAGAGGAGAGCTAATATCAGATGAAGAGTCGTGACACAGAAAGCAGTTCCAGGCAGGTTCCAGGGATTTTTACATCTCTGCATCTGCAATAACAACATGTTCTTTCAAAGCCTGATTCATACCTGCAGCCACACCCAATCGAAAGCACTGCCAGCTCTAATAGCCGGGCAGCATCCTTCCTTTGCTAAATAGCACTTGTCAGTCGTATTAATGGTGACAGGAAGCAGACAGAAATAAATCTCTTCTTTCGATGTGTGAATCAACAAACGCAGGTTCACCGAGGGTTTGCACCGGGAAGAGCAGGCTGCCCCGCCAAAATAATCACATCCAAAAGCCACCGTATTCAGCGTGTAATGAGTGGAAAGCATGGCTAATTGCGATGTTTAAAAAAAAGGGCTCTTTGTCCCTGTCACGGTCAAGGAAATTCTATGTTAATGTCGTCATTTTGCCCCTGTCGTGTTAATCTGCAGACGAGGCCACGCAATTTAAGATTCCACCAGTTTCACTTTGCACCAGCGACTCCAAATTATCCTCGCGCACCGAGGGTTCAAAGCGAAAAGGCGTCCATCTTTACAAGTCGTTTAATCTCACATTCAGAGCTGAAATCATCTCATCATCTTTCCTCAAACTAGTGGGGGAAAAAAAAATGGACCAGTGGGATATTTTTCATGAACCAAATGTCATTTTCTTGATCCCAGTGGCCTGATCTGCCTCGTTCTGCTTCGTTTCAGCGGATCTGCGTTTGTTCGCAGGCGCATTCCTGAAAAGAGGGGAGCTGCACTGGAAACACGTGGGATGATCTCGTCCCAAACGCTGATTTTTCCTCACTGCTTTAAAGAAACAACATTTTAAAACTAAATGTGGCAGCCAGCGACTCGTGAAAGTGGATTTTTCTTTTTTTTTTGTTGCAAAGATATCATTTCTGCAAGATGCTGTGAGATACCCGGTTCAGACGACACAAATCCAGTCTCACGGCTGACAAATGTCCAGCATCATGAAAAATATGAAGTTGGAAAAATAGACAGATAGATGTGCTTTATTGATCCCAAATTGGGAAATACTTGAGTTACAGCAGCAGGTTGTCCACACATTACACCGGAATAATTGCACTCTGCACAAAATATACCTCTCGACACTAAGAGAGAGAAATATATATCTTTAGAAAAATAACCACAACAAATAAAGTGAAATAAAGTGGCTCACTGCAAAAAAAACATAAGAAAAAACCTTTGCATACCCTACAAGCGCAATAAAAAATATACTAAAATATATCTGTAGCAGATCTATTAACCTTTCACCGGTAAACCTTTGCATACACAGGACTCTCTGGTTCATGTGAGCCTGTGAGAGCTTGCCACAGATTAACTGAGCTCACACCTCCCACGGCAGAGTCTGAGAGGCACACACGTCTGAAAGAACACGACAAGAGACGGCGCAGCCACATAATGCAGATTTATGCACTGCCTGCACGGTGAAATCAGAGATGTTAATCCAGGAGGAGGCAGCAGGTGGAGGTGGAGGTGGCAGACGGCAGGCGGGGATGCAGTGCAAAGCTCAGGAACTGGGTTATGTGTTAGAGACGATGCACTCGATATCTCACACCTGCCCCATCGGTTGGTTGTTAGTGATTTATTATGAGGGAAACGAATGAGAGGGAGCTGCTCTCCCTCATGCTCACCGCCTAAGGGCTAAGGTTAGAGTCAGGAGATGCTGAGAATGTGTTTAATCTTATTCTGAATGCTTAAGTTTGAGGTTTAAATTGGTCTCAGTCTAGTTTGAGAATCATTAAAGGTCTGAGTTTTGGTTAAGGTTAGGATCAGGTTATGGTTAGAGTCTAAGATTCTACTCTAAATGGGTTAAGGTTAGGATTAAGGCTGGTTTAATTAAATAACAATTTAGGATATGAGTTTGTTTAAGGTTTGTGCCAGGATTTGTTTGTGCTCTAATATATTACTGTAATCTTATTTTGAAATGGTTAAGACTGGGGTTTGGATTGGTTTAGGTCTTGGTTTAGGTCAAACATAAATTGACAGGGAAAATCAAATAAAGGTTTTTAAAGAAAGGTCTGAGGAAGTGGGTTAGGGTTAGGATTAGGGTTAGGGTTAGGATTAGGATTAGGGTAAAGGTTAGCGGGCGCCAAATCTGTTGAAAAGGACCACCTAGATGTTTAAAGGATCTGAATGGAGGTTTTTACAAACATGTGTCTGCCAGCCAGGCTGTGGCTGGTGAACATGAGGGTTTTCTTCTTCTTCACCTGAGCCGTCTGAGCTGCATTGTTCTGACTGTGATATAGCGCCACCGTGGAGTGTGCCGGTACCGCAGTCAAATTAGAAAATTCTACTGTGACGGTCATTACTTTGAGAGAAATCTACTAACTGGTAGCTGACAATGCACGGCTGTGCGCTTGAACTGCACCCACACTACAGTTCAAATGAATTGCTCTGGAATGAACTGGAATGTAATGCTTGTTTGTGTATTTTTGCTCTTTTAATAAGACGTTTTGTGTGGTTTACTGAGGAATCTTGTAACCTTGCACGTAATACCACCACCAGCAGCAAGAAGAAGAAGAAGAAGAAGAAGAAGAAGAAGAAGAAGAAGGCTAATAAAGAAAAAAGCACAGGTGCTGGAATCGGATCGGAACAGGAAAAAAGAGAATCAGTGCATTTCTAATTGAGACGGATGAAACCCATCCTGTAGTCTGATCCTGGTATCAGATTGCAGCGGTGGATTAATCCTAGAACTGAAGCTATTTGGACTTAAAATCCATGGCTAATTTACTGTGTGGTGTTCTTTTTTTTTTTAAGGGCAACAACTTGATCTGCCGACATATCTCACTGAACGAGATAAAAAAAAAAAATTGCATGTTCAACTCAAGCAGCTGAGGTGCAAAAACCGAATGAGTTGTGTCTCCACATTTTTATTTCGCAAAATGCTGATAATGACATCTTTTAAGAAATAATCACAGTGTCAAATTAAATTTCTTGGGACAGCCAAATGATCCGCCAGCGTCGTGAGATAATTCCACTTCAAGTATGGTGGAATAAGCCTGTCAGGGCTGAGAGTGAGATAAAAATCGGTGGTAATTTCCTTCTCCCGCGTGGGGCTGGTGAAACTCGTTCAACTCATAAATGTGTTGAACTTGCTGTTATTGTGTGGAAGGACACACATTCCTGTTATCCCTCCATGGCAACCCACACAAAGCCCTGCCATCCCTCAGAGAGACAGCTACAAATGTGCAGCGGTTAGACATGTAATTAAATATTCCACATGTCAGAGCACCCCGGGCCAACAAACACACATAAAAAAAACACCCCGATCTAACCTTCGACGGCCCGACTCTGTTCTTAGCAACGGAAACCTCAGGCAGGAGGAGAGGCTTCTGGAGGGGAGGGTCAAAGTGTCGGTAATTTGGTTTGAGTGTTTGTGCAGACGGAGCCAAGCCGTGATGGCTGGATGATACCTGAAGTGTTGCCGCTTGAAGGCATGGAGGCGTAGTCATCCAGGAGTTCCTGCTTTGCCCTCAGATTGTCCTCTGTCAGCGTTTCTCTTAAAGTAAGAGCTTGTTTCACCGCTGTAACTTTGAGAAAGAGCTTAGGTGACAGCAGCACTGAAAGACCGGGCTTTTAGGAGCAGCCGGCCCGGCTCTCAGGAAAATAATGGCTCTTAAATGGCTCTTCAAAACGCTCGCTGGTTCTGCAAGGAACCATCAGCAGCTGAGGAACCTCTTACTTTAGGGGCTGGTTCCTCACACACTGTATGTGGTTCTTTAAAGTACAAACGGGTCTTCATGTTTATTGGAGTCATTGGGTGGCGGCAGCAGCTAACAATTCTCTTCACTGTGGATTAATGTGCAGATTATTTCCTCAGTGAATGGATTAATGTCTCGCTCTATAAACCATCAGAGAACAGTGGAACATCGAGAACCGGCCAACAGCATGTTCATGTTGGCTTCCAACCTGCTCAACCATTTGATTTGAAACACTCAGAGAACCTTTTATTCTGAAAAACTACTTAAGAACCATTTAAATAAAGGTTCTTTACTAAACCAGTTGGGTGCAACTTTATCAAAAATGGTTTATGTTTCCTAAAGGAACCATTTTCTGATGGTTCTTTGAGGCACCTTTTGGGGGTTCTTAAAGGGACCATCTACAGAAATGATTCTTTAAAGAACCTCTTGTAGAACTAACAATGGTTCTTCTAAGGCCTCACTCCAAAGAACCATTTTTGGTTCCAGTGAGCACCTTTATTTGTGTGTGTGTGTGGTTTGTGGTTGACAAACCGACGCGTCATCATGTCGACCCTTCAGGAATCTGATTTCAATAATTCACACATATTCAATTAATCCCCATGAAATGTGTGCGAGCAGGCAATTTTGTTCATCACTGCAGCATTACCACATAAAATGAACAGTTTGATAGATTTCAGGTTTAGGGTTCAAGTATCCACAATCACAACTAATTGGTTTCAGCGAGAATAAACAAGAATAATTATCAAATTAATTAGACGGCGGTGCACCGGCTGTTTTGCGGGGGCCACACTCAGCCGGCGTCAGGGTGGTGGGACGGGTCACAGGACGGGGTGAGCGGGTCTTCCTCATGGATCATCCCGAGCCCATCTACAGGGCCGCTCAACGTCCCGTCCCAGTGTGACGACTCGTCTTCACTGTTCACCGTTTCCTCATGAGTATGCCCCCCCCACCCCTCTTTTTTCACTCATCCCCACATTTTTTATCACAGAAAAAAGAAAGTTTCAAGCTTCATTTCATGTCTAAGCAGCGCAGCCACAAAAGGGAGCATTTTAGGTCACAACACTAAAAAAGAAAAAGAAAAAAAGAAAGAAGAAAACACGACAACACTTGACAGGTGCTCTCTCCACATGGTGCTGGACACATCGACGAGGACAGGGGACAAATAAACAGACAAGAGACTCGCATGTGATGACTGTATCTGTGCGAGTCGACATTTCAACCTGCAGACCTTTAACATAACACAAAAAAAACTCTTTGTGGGTTCAATAATGCACATTACTGGCAGACCACATAAATGAACGAGCGCACACAAACGATGCCAGGTCAGCAATTAGGGATGCATGATGACTGCAAGCACACCATCAGTATCAGTCGATTGGTATTGGCTTACAATGAAAATTTGTCGATGTGACATGCCGATACGTGAAATAGATCAGCAGGAGGAATTTTACAGTTTTGTTGGCGAGGAAACATACATGTAAAAATACATACGGCATGTTCTCCATAACCTAAGCTGAAGTCGTTTTCTTATTTTGCCTGGTGAACGTGCACATTTTCAAAAGCGTTCTGCCTTCACAATAAGAGCGGGCATAATAAAATGTTAATTCCACTGCAGGAGAGACATCATGTCCCCTGTGCATGTATTGGCGTCGGCATCACAGAGCGGACGAAGGAGTTGGAAAATATTGGCATATCCCTTTTAGCAGTGGCTAATAAAACTGGGTAATGGGCGTTGTTGTTCTTCGCTGATCCAGTCCTAGACGGAGGCGTGTCAGCGTTCGATCAAATTTCAGGTGGTAACTCTGCTCTCCAGCACATGACGCATGAACCAGGGCTTTGAGGAGGAAGTTTCCTATAACCATCACCATCCAAAATCACCCAGAAACAGCCAGACGGAGCCTGCCGATAGGTTCCTGTGTGTGACATTAGACGTGAACCGAGCTGATGGATGACATATGTGAGATACACAATCTGACTCAGCAGCAAACCCTCAGCTGCCTCGCATCCGTCTGAATGAGACATCTGTTGTTTTTCTTGACACGCTCGTTCTGTGAATGAACCTCGCGGAGCCGAGCGCGGCAGCCAAGCACGTAAACCGCTTTTGTGCACGAGCCGGACGAGCAGGAATTTCATCCTCGCAGAAGGACGACGCCGGGCCGCGAGCGAACGCCGCGACCGCCCGACACCGGCGATCGGCACGTTCTGCAGCCGCCGTCATAACAGCCTCTCCAGAATGTCAGGACAGGCCGAGGAAACATAAATGTTCTTGTCAGGGATTAAATTATATTTCCCCAGCGCGGTTGCCGTGAAGAGCATTATGCAGGGAGGGCGAGGAATTTTCACACTAACTTTTGGCAGCCGATAAGTGTGCTTTCTAAAGTTCAGCGTGATTCAAAACCCATTTGTGTTTCCACAGCCAAGAGCCGCTCCCGGGACACATTTCCATGGAAATCCAGTCATGCGGGTTGCAGAGCAGGTTAGCGCGGGGTCCAGAGGATGGTCAGCGTTCAGCGGGGAGACGCTGGCCTTTACGACGCCGCAGACGGATAAAGTAGCGTGGGAGAGAGCCGGGCTGCCGCGGAGGGTTTCATCCGAGGCAGAGGAGGTGCAGGGAGGGGAGGAAAGGAGTTCACACCATTATTTAGCTATTTATTTCCCATGGCTGCTGCCGGCTGACCCGGGGGCTCGACACTCTAAATGTAAAACACACTGCGCCCTCGCCTCACTTCACTGACAGCTGTGAATTCTCTCTCAGTTACATTCACATGCGACTCGGAGGTTGGAAGTTGTTTTTTTTTTTATTGTTTTGCAACGGTAAAAAATACGTCCATTTGACCTCTCATGTATCTCATGTGTGTGTGTGTGTGTGTGTGTTCTTCAAGGACGGGCACTTTGACACTGAGAGAGGAGAACAATATTTCGACAGAGGAGATTTAGCCGCTGCAGAAAATCATAAATGTATCATAAAGCTTTTGTACGCACTGTGTTCGTTTCCACTAGAGCTGCTTGCAAAGAAAGTGGAGTGGAAGATGGCCTCCATAGGAATAAATACTTTATTGTCTGAGAATTTTTTATTTATTTTTTTACTTTTTTTTTTTTTATAATCCACTCCAGTTGAGTATTTTTATATATTTAGAGAGTCGGGGACAGCGCAGGACCTTGTGGTTGTGGAGGCGGTGGACTCGAGCACTCTGGGTTTTTGCCTGAGCGTTATTCAGTCAAAACACAAATGCACTTCATCCTCTCACGGAAAAGGTCAAGAGATCAGTCAGAATACTGTATCTTGCGGGATTTGTGTCAGATTGAGTCTGTCGGCGTCGGCGTGGGAAAAAGTTGCAGTTTCTAAGACGTTTCAGAGTCGTCTGCGCCCGGCGCGTTGCAAAACGAGCTGTTCCTGATTCCAAAAATGAGGTCAGCGGCGCCGACTCTAAACGGGCTCATCGCTCTTGCCACGCGACACAAATAAAGACGAGCAAACGCGGCATGACACTGACAGGGAGGTGCAAAGATGATCTAGATGGTGGAGAGATTAGCGAGATCTCTAGCACATTAACAACCACACACACACACACACACACATACTGATGGATCTGCTCATGAAAAAAAAAAAAAAAACCTGCAAACTGTTCCAGAAAATACACAACTACTCACCCTTGAACCTCACACACTGTGCACTAAAGCCCCTCTTACAATGCACTTAACCAGCGGCTGCCTGCATTTTACAGGAAAAAATCCACTTTTCAGCCGCGATCAGGCTGCGATTTATCACGCGCCCTGCGTTGCCGAGCCCGGGCCGTCCGCTGGATGTTTCCCCTCATCTCAAAGCGGCGGACGAGCTCGCCGTGCTTCTGCCACTTTTGATTGAGAGCGCGTTCGCGTCCCGTCTCTGGGAGTTGCTAAAAGTCATTCAGCGAAAAACAAAAAGGAAATCAGCGGCTTAAGTAGACGAGGCACGTCGGGGGGGGGAAGTGGAGGCGACAGAAGGAGTAAATTACAGCGTTTCATCACAGAATAACTGGAGTGCATTGCGCCTCGCAGATTGATGATGTCTGGGATCCTCGGACAGAGGTGGAGACAAACCAAGAACATTGACTCCTGTTCCCGTTGCTGTACGCACACAAAAAAATTACTTTTACTTCAGTCCATTTCTGCCCGAGTTTTATCCTTCACTACATTTTAAATCAGATCCACTACAGAGAACAAATGATCCATGACAGACTGTGGAGCCTTTCACAATAAAAGCTCAAGTCGGCGAAGGTGAGAAGAGGAAGCTGCTTCTACGTACAGCATGGAAAAGATCACGGCGAGCACAGTTACCGTTTGGGAAAAGGAGCAAACAAGCTGCAGTACTTCAGTCAAATCTCAGCAAAGTAACAATACTTCTACTTGAGTATTAATTTGTACCCACCACTGTCCTGGGGTGGATTTTTCCTTTAACCCCCTGCTACCAAACCTATCCTAAAATGTGCTAAAACTGACTTCTGACCGTTTTCTGCGGCTCGGGGTTTGTCTAAACTTTACACAACAGAGTTTAGTGAACGCCGTCTGTGTGTAAAAACGGCTAACATTACATTTAGGTCTAAGGCTAATCCCTGGGTGCGGAAGATGCTGTGTAAAATATTCTTTGCAGGTGGTAGTCTCAGCCCGTGTCTCGCCTGCAGACTGGAGTCGGCGTGCGTCTCTGCAGAGCTGCTATTTGTCTCTGAGATCAGGTGCCTTACAGGTATATGAGGCAGACCAGCTGTAAAACCAAATGAGCCCAGCAAATATTTGCTTTAGCTCTCTCTCTCTCTGCAG
>OMLB01039619.1:1836-18917 GCA_900302555.1 Myripristis jacobus | reverse complement strand
TGCTCAGAAAACAAGTTTAACTGAGAGAAATCCAAAGATTTCAAGACAAACAAGTCCTCCATATCCCATGGTTTATAATAAGATTACAAGTTCAAAACTCAACATAATAGGCAGTGAAACGCAAACTGAAAAGCTGTGGCGATACAAACTGATATGAACAGTACACAGCAAATAAAGGAGGAAAATAGGCTTCAAGCTCTTGACTTGATTCACACACACACTGGATCCTATATAACAGAAAAAAAAACTGTAGCACAGTCTTTACCCGCAGCATAGGACACACACACACACACACAATCAAAAGCACATGAAAAAAAATACAGTCTAGGGAAAGACAAATACTAAAAAACACTGAGCAGCATGAACATACTGCACTCAGATGGACACATACACACTGCCAAACGTGCACACACACACACACGCACACAGCCTGGGGTAGTCCACAGGAGCGAGTTAATAATGTGACCTGCAGAGATGAGATCTCATCATCTCACTGAATAGCCTACTGACTAGCATTAGATTAGTGTTTGTGTGTGTATGGGTGTATGAGTGAAAGACGGAGAGATTGATTGCGAGAGGGAAAGACAGGAACAGGCTGGCTGCAGCACAGAAAAAAAGACGAGAGACATTTGCTGAGGAGAGGAGGAAGCGAGAGAAAGGAGGGTGAGACAGTCCGAGTCTGACTGCAGAGAAAAGAGAGAGAGACAGACTCATATATTTTCCTCTTCCACTAAAAGCTTCCTGCATTCTGGTGTGTTGTAAGAACAGCCGGAGGCATGTGAACTGCGAGTCCAGCAAGCCACATCAACCACCAAACAAACAAATACACTCACACACACACAAACATGCACACACACACACACACACACACACACACACACCAAGCACTTTCAAACACCTGCAGCTAACACACTAACAACAGCCAAACACTGCTACTTGAGTAACACATCTCTTTGCATTTTCTACGCCATGAATTTAAACCAGAGTTGGGGATCCTAGTGGTTTGGGTGCAAGCCACAACATGATTTTGAATCCCCCTTGAAGTTCAAGGTCAATGTATAGACTGTTTTCTTATTGTCAAGAGCAGCCTGGATTTTACTTCATGGCTCTACTGTTGCAAATCTTGTTTTACAGACACACAAATATGGATGCTTGTGTTAAGACGAATTTATACCCTGTAGGACGAACAACACATTCCATTTTCTGTCATTTTGATGTAATTTAAAACAGCTTTCAAGACATAAGACACTTGTCGTGCAACACCTGAAAACTGAAAGAGCGCAGATGCATTATGATTTGTCACGTAGCCTTGATTGTTTGCCTGACTTTAAAAGTATCAAGTGCTCTATGTTACCATGGAGAAGCACATTGTAGTTGAGTCCATGTTGGCAGCCTTGACCCCCTTTACATCTGGTGCGAACACCTGTCTCAGGTGACCGGCAGCTGGACTGACCACAGAAAAACACACCAAGATGGATTGAGGATGGATTGTGAGCCGATCGCAAAGTCTACCTCCAGAGATGGAAAGACATGGAATTATGGATGTTTTTTCTTATTATGTCTTTTTTCTTTTTTTCCACTCACTGATGGACACAGGACTTGTAGTGTGATCGGATCACAATTAAGTCTCAATATAGACACTGGAGACACATATCTGGCTGAATCATATCTAGATACAATGTGTTTCTGAGACATGTATTAATACCAGGTGTTAAGGGGGTCATGGAGTCCACACTGCCATGTTGCCATAGACACAGGATGCTCACCAATACACAGGTGTACTGAGTAGAAATACCCAGGACTATCAAATGATGTAAGACATCTGATAGTCCTGGGCATATTTATACTCTTTATGTCATTGATCAATGGCATAAATGAAAATCCAAACTTCAGTATATATCTTTCCACGGACTACATTCATTTTCTCTTTCCTATAAAAATCAATTTATCTTGTCCTAAACTTAATCCTAAATTTAACCTAACCAGAAACCCATATTCTAGCACTAAAAGACCGTATAAAAGTGCCAAGGACTATCCAAAATGTCCTCCCTCAAAAAAAAAAAAAAAAAGACACACATACAGAGCAAAATGACATTTCTGCAGATGTAAAGCCTCCTATATGAAAGTACCAAGAAAAAAACTGGAGAACAAAAGTGACACGTGAAAACTTTTTCCTCTGCAAGCACAAACTCACCAGAACCCTGCCTTCAACCCTGGTATACAAGGATTTTTGAATAAACATTGAAAAAAAACAACAACATTCAAATAATGAATTCACAAACAACTGACTAAATGATTAGCACAGAAAGACTGGAAAAAAACAATGTGGTGTGTAACCGTCATTGTTTATTTCACTGGGTGCTTCGCTGGATGTGTGTCTGCGTTTGGGCATGCTGACTGACCATCTATCTGATAAAACCTGATGTATCAGCAAACCCATGCAACATTTAAGTGAAAGGACCCCATGGTGCATGGATCCATACTGTCGTCCACATTTTGTGCATGCAATGTATAAAATTACTTGAAAGAGGCATAAAAAACATGAATCATGTATTCTGTTAATTAAATCACTGCATGAATTAAAATATTAACCTCTACATCTCACATCAAAGGATATGTATGCTCTCTGTGTGTGCATGAGAGAGAGAGAGGGGGAGAGGGAGGGAGAGGTGAAGAAAGAGCATTAAAGAAAGTTATATACTGTTCATATACTTTATACGGTATGTTAAACTGAGAGAAAGATGAAGGGGAAGACAGTAGTTGAAAAAAGAGAGAGAAGCCACACGCCCACCTCCTTACTTACCATATAGCTTAATGCACTATGTGTGCATATGCAGTATAATAGTCAGTAGTGGGGAGGTGGAATTATCTGAATAATTAGATTAGTTCCACAGAATAGACCGAGAATAGAATACAAATGTTCTGTCATACCAACACACTCTCTCCATCCTTGCGCTTCTTCTGCATTCGCATTGTGGCGATGTGCAGTAGACGGCAAATCCAATGCTAATGGTTTCAATAAGAACAAGGTGGTAAATTCCCCAATGCTCTGTCTACCATGCTTGCAGATGCAGCCTGGCGACAGAAAATACAACAGCCTAGCATTTACTGTCTACACTGAAAGTTAAAACAAAGCGGATGTTGGAGAATCTAGCAAAATAGCTGTGCCTACATGCACTTGAGACAAAGCTGTAGCCTAGGTGCTGGCAAATTTACATCCAATTCCCTGTTTGGCTTCTTGTGCACTGACAGCAGGAATCATATTTTCTGGTGAATTATGATCAGTCACATTTAATAGATCAGTTTTGCACATAGAATAGTTACAACTTGTTTTATCATAATCAGCATGGCAACAAGAAGGCAGTTAGCTGCTAGCGTTGATATCCCATGATGCTGACCAATGTTTTTTACACCAAAATGTGACTATTAACTATACCATTCATATTTTATGGAACAAAGTATGTTAAAATATAAAATAATCCCCAAACAAGAAGGCACACAGTAAAGTGCAGATCTTCACCAACGTCACAGCTGGAAGTTATGCCTGTTTGTGCCAAGTAATGCCACATTTAAGTTAAGTTGTTTTTCTAGGGCAGACCCCTGTCAGCCAAGGAGCATGGAAAGCTGGTCCATGCTGCCTTGACCCATGACCAACCTCCCCACCAGGTTTCATGATGTAATGTGGATGTGATTGGGAAGTATCCAATGTCCCACCCACTGCTACTTCAGCTTGTTGGCCTATGACCAATCATCCCACCCAAGTTTGTGTAAATTCGTCCAATACTTTTTGAGTAAATCCTGCGGACAGATGGATTGGACAGGGGGTGACATAGCCTATGTTAGCAGAGGTAAAGATAGCCTTAAACCTCATCAACATGACAGAAAAAAACTCAGTTGTAAGTTGGCGGAAACAAAATACTTACATATACATGGATCCCAGTCACCAGAAAGAAAATGTTGGCATTTTACGTTTCTGCAAACCAAGGATACTTGTAAATGTCACATTATAAATTTTTGTAATGTAATCTAAAACAGGTAGGAAGTAGGAAGTAGGAGGTAGGAGGGGTGGTGCAAGGCACAATAACAGGTCTTTGCTTCTGCAGACCGGGTTTGAATCCCCTGTCAGACGAGAGCCGTGTTTGTTTGCCAACATTTCATAACCTTGACTATGACCTTTTCATAACCTTAACCATGATGACAAACATTTCCCCACCCTTAACCATAACCTTTTCCTAACCTTAACCAAGCAGTTTTGGTGGCTACAAGTGGTTCCTCCATTGGATCTAAGTCTGAATGTTGATATGCAGTGAATTTTTGGTTCAAAAACACTGACATTTCAACCAATTTGTTGGCTGTCAGGAACATAAAAAAGGCGACTTTTCATCCTTGCGACTGGGTTGTATATTAGCTTGTTAAGCTGCATGCCATCCATGTTTGTTTATCATTCGTCTTCTGGGTTTGATTTTGTGACAAAATAACACATTAACACACTGGCAATCTTTTCCGTACCAGTTGCTAAGCTGTCACCTCCACCGATTCATTCACATCTCTCTCTCTCTCTCTCTCTCTTTCTATGTACATTCTCTGTCCTTCACTCCCACCTAACGGGGGTTGAGGGTCAAATACTTCCTGCATAAATACACTTTTATGTCAGAAAAAAGGAAGATATAAGAGTTGAGGTAAAGGCAGGCAGATGGTTTCAGCATATGTAATATTTATATTCACCTCCTTTTTCACCTCTGTTCACATTTTCACCTTTGGTGTCTAAATAGTTAATGTGTGTCTGAGTGTGCGTCAGTGTGAGATATGCCAAGCAGATGCTGCAATAATTCAAATGACGACTGGAAATTTAATAACATATAATGTTTAAGTGATGTTTCTGAATGTGATGTTGCGAGGGAGTATGGTATGTGCAGTATGTAAGCAGGCTATGTATGTGGGCCTGTGGATTTTTGTGCTGGTGTGGACATGGAAAATGACACAGGCGCCTGAGCTTGTATTTGTGTAATGTGTGTGTTCGTGCTTTGGTAACCAAACTGAATCAGTGTGGGACTGAAACGCCAGCTGTGCACAGAAAATTAGAATAAGACACTGAAAAAGCCAAAAGATTAAACACCGTTCTCTCTCCTCTTTGCCCTTTCTTTCTTCTCCTCACCTCTCCTGTGCTTTTTATTGCCCTTCTCTCACCCTCTCACTTTCCCCTCTCTCTTCTTTTCCTCTAATCTCTCCTCTTTCATCTTTTGACGCTCTCCTCTTTCCGTGTCTCCTCTCATGTTGGCTTGACCTCTTCCTGTTTTCCCCTTTCTCCCTCTTTCTTCCCTTTAACCTCTTTTCTTTCTACTGTTTTCCATCTCTCCACTTTCTTCTTCTCTGCTGTTATTCCTCATCCCCTTTTCCCCTCCTACTCCTTTTCCCCCATTATTTGTCATTCCATCTGTCGCTTTTCCGCTGTCTCCTCCTCCTCCCGCTTTTGCTTTCCTCTCAATCCCTTCATTTCCTCTTTTTTCCTTTGTCATTATCCATTTTCTTCTCTCTCTCTTTTCTCTTCAACATCACGTGACACGGTGATAGAGTCTAACGTTTCCAGCTCTGCATCTCTCACGCAGATGCTGATGACATTGTCAAAGTTTCTTGGCATGTGTCTTGGTGAATGTACTGTGTGTCTTCATCGGTGTGTGTGTGCTGCTGTGAAGTGAGTGCGTGTAAGTTGTAACATGTATGCGTACATGTCAGTGGGTGCATAGGTTATTTATGGAAGAGCTGTTTTTAGCCATTGCCAACACTTGTTAATTGAAAACTCAACACCATTCGAAACACATTATGCACGGAATGACACTGATCTCAGGCAGGAGCACACTTTAAAAAAAGATTTGCTGAGATGCTGAATTTGTTTCCTCATATGAATGCATTCATTAAGCAAACTAAAATAACATTAATCTGTCAGGAAATTATACAAGACACTCAGTCTTCCCACTGAAGAGGCAGCAAAGATCATTTTAGATATCAAAAGCAGAAACGGTTGGATGAAGAATGCTTCTGGTACAGCAGCATGATAAAAAGAAAAAAATAATTTGTACGTCTTGTCAATTTTGGAGAATGTGTGCACATTATTTTGGAGGTGTATATTTTCTGTGTCTTTCCCTTGCAGTACCATTACTGCAATGTCCGCTTTCAACATGCATCTATGGGTTTAGTTTGGATTTTATTAAGAGAGCAGCTGTCATATTTAGAGAGTACGACGAAATTCAATGTATAGCTGTTACACTGAAATTGCATGCAAGGGATTTCAACTATCTTTCTGACAAAATCAAGCTCCTTATGGTCTTAGCCCTCAGACATCTGTAGTTCTGCCTCAGAGAGCCTGTGTATCAGACATGGTACTAGGAAGAGGAAGCGTCAGAGGGGTGTGTGATAAACCTATCAAAAGTGAGCACATCAAAAATGACAGCAGCCAAGAAGAGCAACATTTCCATCTGTCAGTGGTTCTCCTATAAACGCACGGATCTGCAATATGATTTTAAACGCCACAAATAACACCAAATATACATTCATTCAGAAATCAAATCAAATCAATCAATCAATCAAATCAACCATCAATCAGTCATCATTTACACTTGCGAGCCTCTTTGCGGCACTGCAGCGCTGATCCACAATGTGAATTAAGTTGCCTGGGAGACGTATGACGCCATGAGAATACCACTGGTGCAGTGAGAGCGAAAGCGTATGTAGGGTTTCCCCCAGTGCGCTATAGACCAGGCAACCTAGAACATCTGTATTTTCAGCAGCAGCGACACTGCTTCATGGCTACAGAAATACTCAGAACACTACAGACGGTGTCGTCCCTAAACCCAGCTCGAGCCCCTGCCCCCCTCCCACCTCCAAATCAGAAACACCCCAGGGAGTCACTTCTCACATGATAGGAACAGCTCTATTTGAATCTGCTTCATTACCAATTTCTCGAATGCACAGCAATTCTGCATTTCTGCGATAAATCCACCGCATAGAGGACCTGTGTTTTTGCTGTATTTGAGAAGCACTTGACTAAATTGGGTCTTTAAAAAGCTTTCAAACCATAGAATGAACCTGTGTGATCCTGGCACCGTCAGTGTTGTTGAGAGTGAAAGCGAATGAAAAGTTATGTTGTGCATGGATCCCGTGTCACTATCTCAGCTTGAACACCACATTCAAAATGACTGAATGGTCAGACAGAGACAGATTGACAGGAAGACGTGATACAGAAACCAACATTCAAAACCAGACACATATAGATATACATATAACACATCCTTTAATTTTAAACGGCAGGGAAGATGCACATGTAATGAACAACACAAAGCCAGCGAGCAGGGAAAAAGGGAATCCAAAAGGAGAGAAAGAAGGCAGAGTAAGTAAAAGATATAAGGCCGTGTCTAAGCCTGAATAAATTCACATCCCTCTTTTGAATAATAACAATTTCATTCTGGAGTGAAAAATGGGCAAGGCTTGGGTAAGTGTTGAAACTTTTAAATCCGTGGTTTTCATACCGCTCGGTGGAAGGGGAATAAATTACTCTGTCAGAATGGAGCTGCGGAGACACCGCTACTGTACGTTCGTTAAGCTGGAGAAGTTAGAGACGGCTGGAAATGCCTCCAACCCTCAGCCATTACCCTCCATTTGTTAGATCCGACTGCCAGCTCCATTACATAATTGGGTACGCACTAACTCTGTCACCATAAGCGGCCATTTAGATGTAAATATGAGCGCAGCCAGTGTAAGAGAAATGAAGAACTTTGATGAGTGAGACAGTAAAACTTTTTTTCCCATTGAGACTGCATGGAGGTAAAACAGCTCGAGATTGCACCGCGTGTGAAGCCGGGTTCACAAGAGTCAATTGCATCAGATGAATAGAGATGAGGAAACTGCGGGAAAGTGTCTAACACTGCGCTTTCCCGTCCATCTGTCTTTATATGTCTGTCTTCAAAATCTGAGCGCATGTGTGTGTTTCTATCCATCTGTCTTCCTGTCTGTCTCCCTATATGGCGTTTTGACTTTGACATGGCTCTATGTTCATCTTAGCTTTACAGTCAGTGTCAATTTACATCCTGCTCCGCTCCGTTAGTCAGACATCAACATCCTCACAGTGATTCCTCAAACATGATCAAATGCTGAACAGCAGTTGAACTTTAAGGGAGGGTGGGGGATAAAAACAAGTTTTCAAAGATGCAAACAAAGACGGGTGGCCCAGAGGGATAAGATGTATACCATCTGCTCCTGCATTTGATTCATGCTCAGTACATTTATCAAACATCCTCCTCCACCTCTCTCTCCCTCTCTCTCATTTTTGCCTGTCACCCTCTGCTGTATGTTCTCTATTAAAGCAAAAATAGTTTAGGGATAATCAAACTTCTGGTGCAATACTGTAATCTCTTTTATCTGATCTGATTTCAGTTTGTGGCTGGAACCCTTTAAACTCCAGCTGTAGCGATTGTAGTTGTTTTTTTTCTTTTTTTTCTTTTTCATCATCTGTAATGCGCTGAATAAGTCACACCAATCCAAGACAACCCATTTAAGTCAACGCATTGTATAATTTGTCATGGGTGTCAGTGAGAAAATAAGGGGTCTTTATTCCAAAAAAGTGAGGGGGATAAGCAAGAGAGGGGCTGACTTAGTGGAGAACAGAGGGGAGGTGGGCGGGACACAGGAAAGTGAAGGTGAACAGTGAGAGAGAGAAGAGAGGGCAGGGCAAGAGGTGAGTTGTAAGATCAATAAGGGAAGTGTGTGAGACAGAAAGAGAGAGAGAGAGAAACAGAATCAGAGAAATGGTTTGAGGGGAGGACACAGACAAAGAGACAGATGGAGAGCGTCGATTACTCTTCCCACGTCTTGGCATTCCAGCAATCCGACATGGATCGTTGTCAAAGCAACAATGCAATCGCCGTGCCGACAGAGTTGTAATTCTGCCCCATTCACTCCCAGCTAATCAGCCTTCGCCAGCTCACCATCCATCAGACTGCTAGGGTATGTGTGCGCGGCTGTGCCCAGTTGTGTGTGGAGAACTGCATATTTGTGTGTATGTGTGTGTGTGTGTGTACAAGAATGAGAGAGAAGACAGAGGGCGATTGTGTGTGTGTGTGTGTATGCTCATATGTGCAGATACCTAGGTCTGATTCATTAGCAGCGGTGCTGACAGAGACTAAACACATCCGCAGCCAGTTCCTACATCAGTGCTTGACTCGCTGGGCTCGCCAGGCGGGAGGGAATGGGCCTCATTTGTCTCTCTGTGTGCGATAGATTTGGTCTGGCCCGGTCACGCTGAGCAGAGAGGGTGGCCGAGTCTAAGCCATCAGCGATGTTTGACTAGAAAGGCAAATGGCCTGAGATACCTTTAAATCATGTATCATGTCCTCAGAGAGACCAGCGGGAAAGCGCAGTGCAGCACACACAGGACTTTTTGGGGTTTAGGGCCTTGCCTCCAGAAACTGTAACAGTGGTGCTGGCCACGGATGTAATACTGGCCATCCCGTGGTCATCAAGCTCACAGCTGGAAGCGGCCTATAGCAAACCTTCGGCTAGTGGCTAGTATCCACCTGCCTTCTCAGCTAATCTGTTTACTCGAACTTGTGCAAACTCAAAAGCCACAATGAAACTTGCTTCCTTGACCTTTTCAACTCTGTCATTCCTACCAGCTAATTCATAAGTAAAAATGCAATACTGTGCGGCTGAGCTTTGTTCCAACCCACAAAACTTTATTTTAAATATTAGTACACATCCATGCATCTCCAAAGATAACAAAATATGTTCTATTGAATTGCAAGGAAATGCATATAAAATGATTCACAAGACATCTACATATATTATATCTAATGTAATAGTGCAGACACTGTTACAAACAATGACATCTTGGGTTTGAATATTTCATTCAATATAAGCATGATGTAGCTCCAATGAAGTGTTGCAAACAGCAGATACAGAATATATATGTGACATTGTCATACATTATTGATTAAAAAAATGTCTTTTGTGACTTTGAAGCTAGTTAAGGGGAAATTTAAGGGAACATCTGAGTTCAAGGGGGTGACTTTGATGTATTTCCTGTTGAAACAGGTTGTTGGTGGGGCACGGCTTAACAGAGATCAGTGAGGGAGAGCAATAATTGATGTCTTTATTGGATATATATCTGTTTGTTCATGCCTGTTTGAGCATGATGTCATCAGTGAAGACATGCTCCAGGATATAGGCGTATTCCACTACTGGACAGGACAGTTAAAATAATAGCCTTGGAAAATACGCGAGTGAGTATATGCAGTAGCGTATGAAGAAAGTGCTCACCTTTTGAGGTAGTAAAGTGCTTACACACCACATTGTCTTCCAGGCAGCTCCCTGGATCACTTTATCTTGTATTGACTCACGTTGTCACAGGCTAACTAAGATTTTTCTACACCACTGCAAAATAAGGACTTTTCAGTTTTCACTTTCAGTCAGTCTCTGGGTGTCTCTTGGTGTTGCAGTAAGCAATATATTCTCTAGTTTCTAAGTCTGTGCTCACGTTAATTGTCTTGATGCAACATTTGTTTCCTTTAGTATACATACCATTGAAGTGATGGGTTGCAGCTCCTATCCTGAAGAAGACAGTATGTGCCAAAACATTGATTTATCAAAAAAAAAAAGAAATAATCAGAATTATGAGTGTGTGGCTTACTTCTCTTCCTTCTCATGTCTGTCCAGTGAGCCAGCACCTCACCAGTTCAGGTGTGTATTTCTGTTCTTTTCTTCAAGAAACTACATAACCGGAAAAACCCTCAAACAAATCTTCCTCATAGAAAATTAAAAATGATGTGTTCAAATACAAAATATGCCTCATATGAAAACAGAAAAAAAGACTGTCACTTTTTTTTTTTTAAGTCAGCAGTATCAGTCCTTCAAAAGCATCCCAGCATGCTCTGTAATGATCCCGCTGCCAACACACCAGTATCATCTTTTTTCTCTGTGTTTATGATATTTTCTGTGCTCAGTATTACATTCGGGTTTTATGACTTTGTTTGTTTTTGTTGATAAGCGATGCTCAGCTACCTCAATCATTTCGCTGGGTAAAGATAAGCACTTTCACAAAACATTGTCGCACCAATATGCTACAATGTTTGGGATGTGATCATGAGCGACGGGCGAGATCAAAGCTAAATTCTCCTTTGATCGGTGACTGTAAATCTAATTTCCTACAAATGACGCTTCAAGCTTAAAGCTACTAAGCCAAGCTAAGCCTTTCCTTAAATCATCCAAGTGACAGTTTGTATAATGGTAAAACTGTTTTTTTTTTTTTTTCACCAAATGTAGTGAAACAGGATTGCATTTCAATGAAAAGGAGTTCAAGTAAAGTAAAACTGATGTGAAACATAATATGATCATTAATTAGATTTTGTGTTTCTGCCTGCAAATCTCCTGTGCTTTGTATCTGTGACAGCTTTACCCACATCTATATCTGTGTATGTGTGTGTGAGTGTGTGTCAGGCTGCATGATTCATGAATCATCATTTGTATGTGCATTTACGTTATGCATGTGCTTTTCTATCATTACACATCTATGTATCTAACAGTGATTCTCTCATACTAAAATCTTTCCTCCAAGCCACTCCAACAGTACCAGACAGTGGTTCTTTTTCTTTAGTTTTTGGCACTATTTTTCTTTTCTTTTTTTAAGGGTTCAGTGTATACTGAGATGAAAATCTATATTTACTTATTTAGTCTTAAACCTCAATCTTTACAAGCTGTCTAGTCTAATATTCGGTGTTTAAACAAGTGAGAGATGTGCCAGTCGGAGAAAATCCCACTTTTTCCCAATGGACTTGCACTTGTTTCAGGAATCTTTCAGGGAATAAGCATAAATATTCTGAAACAAGGCAGAATTAGGCAGATCAGCCCACGAGTATCAAGAAAATTACAGCTGAATAGAAGGAAAGAAAGAAAGAAAGAATTCTGGAAGAAAGAAGTTGTTTAGCATTGGTAAAAAGTGGGATTATCTCATCCCGTCAGTAGATTTTTTTCACTTGAGCTTATTGAGACTAAAGATGAGACTAAATGACTTGTGATTGAGTTTGTTTGTTTGTTTGTTTGTTTTTTGTAGCAAACAGTATGGTAAAGTCCTCACACTGTGTTCAGTCAGGGTTACTGCTATTAGAGAATCTAAATGAGATATGCATATAAAATATTATAATATATAAAAATAACACCCATTCTACCATTTTGACTGCTAGCATGAATATTAAGAACATTATGTGTTCCTTAGAAGTCACCTTAAGACATTTCTTATAAAACTGACACTAAAAGATAGACAAAATCGTTTTTTAACCATTAAAAGCATAACTTCTTTCTCATCGACATGTAGCACTCCATTTTATTCTGAAGAAAGGTGGTTTATAGACAGTTTCATAAAACCTGATGAATATTTAAGTCACTTTCAGATGTAGCTGTCTGTATGTGACTGTGCTTGCATGTGTCTGTATGTATGAGTGTGTGCGTATGTGTGTGCACATGTACATTTTAATATTTAATCCTCCAGGTCCTTGTCTGCGTCTCGCACTCCCCAGCTGCATTCTCTAAAAACGGAAAGGTATTTGTGCAGGGGTTAACAATTCTCAGAGCACCATGAGGTTTTAGAGTGTTGAAGCATTATTTTTATTTATTTTTTTTTTTTTTTACATTGATGTCAACCAGCATCGGTGCTCGTCATTTATTTTAACCACGACCCCAGAGCCTTGTCTCCAAGGAGGTTTTCTGCAGACGGAGATGAAAAACTGAAAAAAAGATGAGAAAAGAAAGATGGGGGGGAAAAAAAAGAGACAGAGAAAACCTTAAGTTACTGGAGCAGAACGATGAAGAGGCTTGAAAGTGCTTTTAAGTTGTGCAGGCAGATTCGTGCTCCCTGGGAACACAAAACACACACATAAACACACACAAAATAAATAAATGAAATAAATAAAATAAAGTTAAAAAAAAGCAAAAAAAAAAAAAAAAAAAAAAAAAAGCTCACGGACACAAAACACAAATAGACATGCAAACCGATTCACCAAAACACACACACGCATGCACTTTAATTGTGTTAAATGTAAATATGCGAGCACAAACTGCACACACATACGCACACGCAAACGCAGATATACACAGCACAAACCTATGTGTACCGACTACTGCAGTAATATTGCTGAAATTACTTTTGGGGCTTAGCAGTGACTGGCAGAGCTTTTTTCCCATCATCCCTTTGCGGACTTGGAGAGGCCAAATAGGGACAGAGACCAGAGAGCAGACTACACACACACACACACACACACACACACACACACCAATATCCTATTTCTCTCTGTCTTCTTCTTTCACTTGCCGTGTGAATGTCTGTCCACCCTCCGCCCTCCATCTCTTCCTCTCGATCTCTCATACTAAAGGAATATGAGGATCTCTCCCCTCTGTCAGGAAAACTACTGGACCTGAAACCGACACTATACATCCAATTGATAGCACTGAGCAAGGTACTGTAGAGTCACTGAGGCATATCTCTACATGGGTGAAACCGGTACCACAGCATACACCAGTGTGCTTCAAAGTGGGTACCAGGGACCACAAGGGGTCCCTGAGGGGCTTCAAGGAGGCCCTCAGCAAAACAAATAATAGTTGAGTTTATTTTTACTTTGATTCACTACAATTTATTATGATACAGCAAGTATGTAGCATTATGTTTGATTATTCTCATTGCTTTTATTGGTCAGTCTTCATGTAAGATATGTTAACAACAATGATACATGACAATCCGGCTGTCTGAAATTAGTTGGTAGCTCCTACTTTACTAAACCAATGATTGGCCAAGGCCTGTTTGAAAACACTGGCAGGGACGTGGTTACACTTGCATGGGTGAGACTCATTTTGATCGAGGTTATGATTGGTGGAGGTGATCACACATCACAAAGCTGTTTCAGGAAGAGTTTTGAAAATGACTCAAGGCACAAAACCGCTGGAGGAGGGCGTTAAACACAAACCAAAATATCTTTTTCACATCAGGGTTCTTTAAAGGGGAAAAATCACTTCAAATGAACGCCGTGCAGAAGCTCCCTGATTTTCCTAGGATTTACAGTTTCACCAAATGGAGAAAAGTTTAAGGTTTCTTCTTCCACTTCCACCTGCACTGCGGAATATGTTTCCCCGAGGAAAGAAGAAAGTGGTTGGTGAAATACTGAGCTCTCGGAGGCATATTCACAGACTTGGAGAAATCTTTGGGATGATTAACAAGTTGCACTTTCTACTCTTTTCTACAAACGGGCAACTCAAGGGACCAATGAGAAGACAGTCTATACGGAGTTTGAAAACCCCAATCATAAACCGTACAAAAGCATTTATCAGCTAACCAGCTCATCTTACACTGTCATTTTGCTCTGTATGGGAGCTCCTGTTGGCTCTTGGAAACTCGAGGGAGGGAAATATGTTTCTGCACCAAAGACATAAATTCCCGTTTGTGTCTATGGGGCTTAAAATATTAATTAAATGTCTCACATAACACCGTGCACATCAGCAAAACTTCTTTGTAACAGTCAAAACCAATTATTTTCTCAATTCCCAAACACTGGCAATCACTGGGACATGACTGAAGCAACAGAGGTGATGTTCTGGATTGAAATAACATCACAGCAAACCCCTGAGTTTTCCCCAAAAACTGTAAGTAATTTCTGCTGGACTTTGTACCAGAGGTTGGGCGGAGGGAGAAAAAAAAAATCACTAAAATTGCTAATAATGGCCATTTCAGGCAGGGTAAATTTCAACAGAGCCACTCAGGTAATAATTACCATCTCTGGGTGTCTTCTGGCAATACTAATGCAGTCTGGAGAGGGCTGTTAACTCCTAATAGATGTTGGGAATTCCACCCAGGTGACGGATCGACATCAGCCGTATTATAATAGAATTTGGGGGCTTAGAGAAACATTAATGTCCTCTTCAAGCTAATTTATGTTACTGCATGAAATAAAATCACATGAAGCAACTATAATGAGGCATGTAAAGCAAATGCACCGCACACTGTGTAGATTCTTTTTTATTTATTTGTTTATTTATTTCAGATCGGGAGCAAGAGCGTATGGGCACACACAGTCCAACAGTCCATATACAATACTCACACACAACTACCCCAGACACACTGCCCCCACCCGCACACACACATACACAAATACATACACTAAAGTCTTTATAATTACCAACACTCAAGTTTACAAGGACAGGCTGACCACAAACCAACAGCATAAACATGTTTCCCGGCAACAGAGAGTTTGCGGCCCTTCATGAACACAACAAAGACAGTTTCACCTTGAGATGAAAACCAAGGCTGGCGTAATTAGTTACAAATGGATGGTTTGATGTTCGTACTCCCTGCGTGTATGTGTGTGTGTGTGTGTGTGTGTGTGTGTGTGTGTATGTGGTGATGAATATCAGTCTCTAGTTCTAAGGGGGGTGTAATCAAGGACAAGCAACAGGGATCTAAATCAACCCAAGGGACAACATTGTCACTCTGAGTGAGGGTGCGTATGAAAGAGAGTGTGTGTGTGTGTATGTGTGACATCAACTACGTCTTCTTGTGCACTTATCACTGTGTGTATGTGAATAGGTGTGAGTGTTATTATAGTATGCAGGTTTCCAAATGTCATTATAACATTAAGAATAGCACTGCACCTGTAACCTAGGAATATTTTACTCATCATGTAGTCATAATGCCAACTGTGTAACCAATAAGTAGCACACTCATCCTAGTTTGCTTATAAATCATAATACTCATCATAATGTAAAATGTAAGGCAAGTAATTTTCCACTATGTGTATAATAGGAGCCATTCCTACATGCTTAAATATAGGCTTTTAGTCACAATGCAAGTACAGCCGTACCCTGAACAAAACAACATAAGCCAGTAGCCTTGGATAATAACGAGGACCGCCCCCATTGTGGAGGGCAAGAGTGGACTGAAAGGGAACTAAAGAGGCAAAGCTAAGCAAAAAGGCGGAAGATTAGTCTAGAGCCAGAGAACTAATTAAATGAATGTGGAGATAAACGTTTAATTATTTCTCTCAGCCCTTCCTCTCGTGCTCTCTTCTTCATTACTGCCTTTCAGTGCCGCGGAAAAAAAAGGAGCCAGTGTCAGAGGGAGGTGACTGCTCTGAGCCACTGGATTCTCTCGCTCTCTCTCACTCTCTCTCTCTCTCTCTCTAACACATACTCTCACACACACACACACACACACACACACACACACACACTAACACATGTGCGTATGTTCACTTGCAGCCTGTCTCATTCACACAAAAACTTCCTCTCGCACACGAAAGCACAAACACGCGCACGCGAAGAAGCACAGACACATGGAGGCCAACACACAGAAACACTCTCTTCCTCTCTCCCTGTGCACACGCACTCACATACACACACACACACACACACACACACACACACGTACTCCCTGCACACCCTGAGTGTGTGAATGTCGACGTGCCAGCTTTAATCCCAGATGGGTTCCACAGGCAGGTGAAGATGGCGGCTGGGAAAGGATACTATAGGAGTAAAGGCCGATAACTGGATTTACTCTGCTGGTCCCATCAGCGGGCTTGTCATGACAGAGACATCCTGCATGGCTGAGCTTTGTTCAAACTCACAGACCATTATTTTAAATTCTAGTGGAGGTTCCAGGGTTTTCAAGGTTGCCCTGCCAAAGTGCAGGGAAATGCATATAAAATAATGCACAAGACATGTAGATAGTTTCTATTTGATGTAATGCCACAGCCATGAAACAAAGGCATCTTGGGTTTAATTATTTCATTCAATTTAAGTGTGATGTAGCCCCAGTGCAGCATGGCAACCAGCAGATACATAATATGACTTTGTTGTTGAAAATCAGAGTTTTAGGGGTTAAAACAGATATCCTGTGTGTCTATGAGTATAGTAGCATCAAAACACAGGCTGCAGTCTCAGAGCTACAAGCTGCCTGTGTCTACAGCAAGAGGAGGCAGCAGGGTGGCGGCGTCCCACACCAGCAAACATGCACCCTGCTGAAGTGCCAGTGTAACTGTGCAACATGCTGAATCCCC
>OMLB01039613.1:1414-13752 GCA_900302555.1 Myripristis jacobus | reverse complement strand
AGGGTCTCTTTGAACAGCTTGATGCTGAGCCATAAAGAGGCCCATCTCTGACTCTGGAACATCTGTCCTGTGGTCTGTGTAACATGTGTCCTCTCCTTCAGGCAAAGTGTTTGGGTATATATTTGCCTATGTATCGCGCACAGTGTGTGTGTGTGAGTGCTGTAACGCAAGTGCCGTGGCCCCTTTCCTTGTGGGCAAGCATAAATGAACTTGCATTTACCATACGACTGGTTAAATTTGTCCTTTCACACACACACACACACACCGGCATGTGTGTGCTTGTCACGTGTGGCCTTTATGAGTGTCAACCCTTTTTTTTTTACCGTGTTTATGGTACGGAGCATCCAGCTGAAAATGCAGTTCATGCCATGTTTTAGGAAGAATGACACCACGGAAGCGGTGCATTATCTCTGCCTTATCTCCAGCTCGGGCACACAATAGAAACTCCGCTCCACTGATCTTTGTTAATGATCAACTTGAGTTATGTCAGAATTTCACATGTTGCTTCTGGGGCTCAGCAATAAACATGACATTTAAGTTTTATATCCACTATTGTGTTTTATGTTTATGTCCAGGGGGATTGAGTCTAAAGCAGATGTCAGGGCTTGTGTGCTTTCTGATACGGAGTGCATCTGCTGTTCGTGGAGCGTCTCAAGTTGCCTATACTGTACTTAGTTTCGTTGTGTGGTGCCAAATTGTATCTGGGGCATGATCGGTGCTTTTGCCCTGACTCTGGTAAGTGATATTTCGGGGGAAACCGGAGCACCGGCGTAGAGCCTCTAGGGCTTAATTCAATAAGGTTTTGATTTCTGAGAGGAACCGCCTTTTGAAACTTTTTTTTCTTCACTCCGCAAGAGATCGTACTCACTGGTCTGGATCCAACTGTACCTCTGATGTCATCAGCGGAGTGTGTGATTGGCTGAGAGCGGCAGCCTACTTGGCCGAGGTTAACTGATTGGCCTGCAGAGACATACATTGTTCTCTGTGAGGAGACAGCTTATGTGGCAGGGTGTAGTGACCTACTTAGCATTGGACATATGTGACGACTTTTATTTCATCTTTTTTTTCTCTCTGACTTTCTGCCTTCCTCTTGCTTACATTCCCCCATCCTGTGCTTCTCTCTCTATCCCTCTCTCTCTCCCTCTCTCTCTTTCTCTTTCTGTTGCCTGACTCTCTATCACTTGCTCTCTCTTTATCAGTTTATTTTGTTGGCGTTCCCTCATTCTCTGTTTGATCGCTGTCAGCCTGTGGTGCTTTGATCTCTCATATGGGACAGATAAGGGTTCAATGTGTGTGTGTGTGTGTGTGTGTGTGTGTGTGTGTGTTTTCACTTGTATCCTTATGCATGCACACATGTTTATGCACTCTGTTCGCCTGGCCTTGATGTCATCCTATAGTTTCCACTGTTTGGACTGCAGCTCCAGTAACCTTCGGCTGGATCGGCTTACACAGGACAAAAACACCTCAGTTCACATGTGAGTGACTCACAGGTTTGAATATTGATCTCACACCCTGACTGTGAGTGTTTGCGGTAAAAACCCTGCCAAACATTTCCCCAGCAACCCACCAGCTAATCTGCCTTCAACTCCCGGAAAAAAAAGATAATCTGAAATGACGTTTACAACAAAAGTCCAGTTTTATTCGCAGAGTAAACAAAGGCTACGATGAATTCGGGCCACAGTGCTGGTGGTGACTGATAATGTTGTTGTTAGAAGCTGATTATTTACCCACCCCTGTGACTCATTAGTGGTCTGACTAGCTGAGAGAGCCAGTGGAGCAGAATGTGCTTTGTTGCAACAGTAAACACAGATAATTGTGTCCAACGCGTGCAAGATTGACTGAGCTTGTGGCTGTCGATTCGCAAGAGGAGGCCTTCGCAGCTGCAGGTTTATATCTCATATCTCTGTATCTCTCATAAAATTTTTCCAGGGTTTTTCCTCCCTCCCGCTTTCCTCACTTTCTTTCAACGGCGCACTCGAAATATACAATTTACTTAGTGTTGACAAATGTTTATAACCATCCGCCACGCTTGAGGCTGGAAGTGTTACACTCGCTGACACTGTTTCAAACAATTTGAAGCGAATCGGTGGATCGGTGTTTTGAAGTGACTGCCTTCTCTCTGTCCTTGGCACCGGACCAGGCCGTGCTTCCCGGCCCGGGACGAGCAGATACATCTCTGATGGGAACAGACCCACTCAGGGACTGGCCAGGGACTTTCTGTTCTAATCTGTGCTGTAATGTTGTTAGTGAGAGACACATGAAATCTGGATCTGGACACACGGAGGTTTTAGCAGTACAAGTCCGGGCCGAGCCAGCTGTTGGCAGTTATGGGGCTGGTTACGTAAGTGTGTCCCTCTCTCTCTCTCTCTCTACGCGGCCCGGGCTCCTCGTCTCCCGCCATGCTGTGCAAAAAGGCTTTTATCGGTAACTGAGATAACACCTGCAGAAGCGCTTCACTTCCCCCTGCACAATGGAATAATTTTACAGCTCCTCTGAGCCCGCCGACCGGCTGGAAAACAACAGGAATCAACTTGTAGCTTTTGCGCAAGTCGTCCCTGCTTTCTCCTCTCTGTCTTCTGCTGCAGGTTCTTTGCTTCTGTCTCTGTCCTTGTTTGTCCTCCCTGGCTCTCTGAAGTCTTTCTCTCATCTCGTCCCAGCACTCCCGCCACACCCCTTGTTCTGCTCTCCCTCTCCCTCTCTCTCTCTCTCTCTCCCTCATTGCCCTTTACCCCACTTCTGAATATCTGCATTCAGTTTCTCAATCAAAAAAGAGAAACAATGACTTATTCTTCTGGTGCTGGCCAGCAGAATGACCTCTAAGACACATCTCCTCCTCTCTCTGCCCCGCCTCCCTCTGCCTTCTATGTCTCTTTTGTTGATTCTCCACCTCTCATCGTCAGGATTCCCTCTTTTTCAAGATTGTTAAGATAATATGCTGTAGTCACGGTTTTCAGGGACCCGTGGGGGTCCTTGGGGGGCTGCCAGAGAGTCCTCAGCAGTTTAATTTCATTATAATTTAGTATACCAGAAAATGCTGCAGTGCAGAAACAATGTATATGCTTATTTTAACATTATGTTCTAATCTGTGCTTTGACGCTCTTTGTTAATGTCCAAGTATGACAAGTAAACAATACTAATACTTAGCCCAAACTAAAATAAATATCTTTGCAAACCACGGTCCTTCAGGCAAAATCACTTCAAATTTTTGGTTTTGATAAAAGTTTACCTGAGGCTCTGGCACATGAAAAAGTTTGAAAAAACATATTTACTCTTAGATTAATTGCTTTCTGTTTTCATCATATTTCTCTCTGGTTCTTTTTTTTCCTCCTCTTCTTTTCTTTTCTTCCTCTTTCTTTTTCTCTCTTAAACTAATAAAGTGTTTGTTAATCTGTCTTCCACCAACACCACCACTGCCACCACCACCACCCGCACATAAACACACACACACACACACACACACACACACACACACATGGGTCAGCCAGACCTAGTAGCCCTTTATTCCCAACAGTGAACTCACACAGCAACTGTGTTTATCCACTGAGGTCAAAAGCAGAGCTGCCCTCGGTGATTGATTGCTGACTACATCCACAGAGTCAAGACTCTGTTTTTAGTGTGTGTTGTGTTGCCCACCAGCTAAGGAGCGCCCAGAGACGTGACGTGATTGGCCAAAGCAAGTTGTCACAGCGATCATCATTGTTCCCCTCTTAAACCGGAGGATGTAAACGCTTCCATTTTCAGGGTTTAATTGCGGAAGCTATTACTGTGATGCACAAAGACACAGCAGCCATAACTAGAAGTGAACTACTCATTGTGACCCTGTGACCTCAGCCCCCAGCAAGCTTTGAAACCTGAGAGGGCAGCCCTGACCCCTGACCCCCGGCCATCCACCTCCCATGGTAAAAAAAGAACCCATCATCCCCCTTCGGACAGGATATGACCTATGAAGAGCGCTCTGTTGGAGGGCCTTGACCCCAGATACTGTCCAGACTGAGAGTCTGGAACTACCTGGTCTGAGACAGGCAGGTTGGCACGAGGACTTGACAGCAAAGAGTAAGAGGTTTAGTCTTTATATTGAAGCGAGGGTGGGGGGGTTACTCCCAGCGGTGTGTGAGGCAGTTGTTTTAATGTTAGTCCCTTGTATATATGGCAGAAACGTCCAAAAGTGAGTGTGTCTCAGCTTTACAGTTTAGGTCCAAATGCTGGAATTTTTCCTATTGCGAGACCATTGTCCCACTTTGGTCTGAATTGTCTGCCCTCCTCTTTTCATGCATTAATGCATTCACTCACTCCCATTCTTTGCTTTCCATTCTTCTCCTCAGTGCAATCCTGCACCGGCCCACCCATTCTTTACCCCTTCCCATCCTCCACTTGACATTTTGAATGTGCCCAGTCACTGCCAGTAAAGTTCATAAGAACAAACTCTCTTTGTCATGCCAGTGGTCAATGTGGATCCATACAGTTCTCATGCCTTTTGTCTCTCTGTTTAGCTAAGGCTTTTCTCAGTGATACACCACAGAAATAAAGCCAAACCCACATCCACCTTTCCCATTCATCTCGGGAATGGTTTTGATACTTTTGACTGAGGTGTTTTTCTCCGGGTCCTTTTCAGTTTGGACTGTTGATGCTTTTCTTTGTGGGTCTGCCTTGTTTCAGCAAACAAAACATCATAAAAAAGCTGAGTTGTTATTAACAGGCAGGGGGCTGGAAGTGCCGGGAAGGAGGTCATGACGTCTGGAGTGTGTCAGCAGCAAATCTGCTTTCACCGCCAGAAGAATGAGACCAGTACTTCACACACAGTCTAAGTACCTATGGTTTAGTGCGGTGACGTGCTGTGTTGGTGTATGAAAAATTCCTGTTCAGTGGTTTGGCTTGGTGTGGTCCGGTATTTCTCGTTAAGAGATTTTCTCAAAGTGTCCCATATGCAAGAAGATAATTCCCTGAAGATAATTCCCTGACTGGGTTAGTGTGAGAAATGTGGTGTGCGTACATTTTTGCATCTGAAGCCCATGAGACTCTCTTGCTCAAGGACACTTGAACGGGACACTTGATTGTCGCCACACATGCAGGCAGCTGCGGGGATCAAATGTATGATTTGGATTTTCTCTATCCATAGAGAAAAGGTCACAGGAGAGGAGTCGAAGCAGAGGAGGAGGATGGGAGTAAACCACAGGGAGACAAGGAGGGAGAGAAGGAGGGACAGAGTGAGATAAGGAAGGTCTGGGAAAGCCAGGGGGAGGGAGAGACGGAGACAAAGCGTGGCATAGTAGACAGTGAGGGAGGAGAAGATGAGAGTGAAAATGAAAATGAGGGAAAGTCAAAGTTGGTACTGTTTTGCCTGGATGTGGGAGCACGAGTCATATGACAAAACAGCCAAATTAGAGCAGAAGCTGTATGTACTGTTTTAAAGGTGATGGTAAAAACAAAAAAAAAAGCGCAACATTTCTTAGGACAAAGTAAGGCTTTATTGGCAGTGGGATTTGAGAGGGATGGAGATGGGGAGGGGGAGAGGGAGATTGAATGCCTCCTTGCGGCAGCCTCCTAATTGCTCTCATTACTGTGTAACTTCCTGGTGAATGCAGGCCGCTTTGACCTTGGCCTTTGAAATGTAGACCCATGGCATCTGAGAGCTGCCTGCTGAGCAAGGACTAGGGGAACAACCAGCCTCTCTGTGGACCAGAGTGTGTGTGTCTGGGTCTGGGTCTGCGTGTGTGTGTGTGTGTGTGTGTGTGTGTGTATGAGCATGAGCGTGACTTTTGTGTGCATCTTTGTTCATGTGTGTAGGTGCTTGCCTGTGACTTGTGTGGGAGTTAGTGGGTTCACGCTGACCCATCTGACGTAAATCTGATACACTGACACAGAATCTATTTCCATGGCCAGTCTGCTGCTGAGTGTGAACGCTAGACTGGAGTCAGAGCCCAAGATTAGACAGCAAACGTCCTCAGCCTCTCTACTGCTGACCCACTCTGTGACGAGAGCTGGCTCCCACCACTTCTCTGTTTTCCTGCAACTGCCTGCCTTCTTCGCTTTGGCATTGTTTGACCTCTCTTCTCTTCTCTTCTCTTCTCTTCTCTTCTCTTCTCTTCTCTTCTCTTCTCTTCTCTTCTCTTCAAATCATTTTCTACTTCATCTGCTTCTCTTTATCTACACCTCCTCCTTAGTGATTGGAGTAGATGTAATAAAAAAAATCCGTAAGGGACGATGGCTTTTACTTGGATTCAGCTAGTCGGTGTACGACATGAGCAGCATAGCAGCATATTGCAGCATATTGTCCATGTAAATTCAGTGCACATCATTGGCAACAATCTTCCAGTTCAGAAAATCCATCTGTCTTGCCATGTTTCTCTCTTTTTCTCTCTCTCCTTTTTTTTTCTGATCCATTCGTCTCTCTTTACCACCATCCGTGGTCAGAACAGCGTTAAACCTAAAGAGGCCAGGCTCACAGGTGTGTTGTGTGGGCTTTCTTTCTGTGTTTCAAATAGCTCAGGAGAGTACACCTCCCATCCTTCTGCGCTGAATCATCTTCATACTGTACCTCCTACGCATGTTTTCATGCGGTTGCAGTCCTTACAGCCCTTCAGGTCAAGAGACCTTCTTTCTTCTTCTTTGTGCTTACTCACATTTATACCCAGACTTCTCATTTGCTTAATCATACTGTCTCTTTCATTTAGTTTATATAGCTCCTTTATGCAATTCAGTTCACTTGCAGTTCCTTACTCCCTACTGCATATCTGCTCTTTTATATTTAGGTACTCATTTGCATGCATTAGGAATAGGCTTTATTCTTTCAAATATCTTCATATCTCAGTTTTGTTTACCAGTGAGCACTCTCTCACTCTAGCTCTTCTCTTTCATTAGGACATCCTCCCATTTTGTCTTGCTCTTTAGTGCCCAAAGTGTAGGTTTGCCCAGTGACTATGTTGGCCAGCTGCTGCAGATGTCCCAGTCGGACTATAGATAGAATCTGTCTAAATTGGTAGGACAGTCTCCATGCTGAAATCAGCAAATCTAACTTTACACACACACACTCATCCAAGACAGCATAGTAGCCACGATGCCCCAAATAAAACATATAAGTATTTATACCATGTGGAGTATATAACTTTGCAGTGCGGTTTGCGTATTTTACAACAAATACACACGCAAACGCTGACCTGACGCTTTCAGTCAGCAAAATCTGTTTCTACATTTCAGTATACCAAACGCTGTGCATGGTAAGCTGGTTGTTGTCATTACTGTAGCTGCTGCTGACTGATGGCTGAGGCTCTGCTGGCCATGGAAAGTTCAGTATGAGTAAATCTGACATCTGTTTAAACAGTGATGTCATCAGGATCTGTGTTGCTCCACCTGGGCTCTGGGAGGATAACAGTGTTTCTAGTTCATATCAAACTTTCCATAATCTGTTATCTACAGTGATATATTTTATGGTCATCCAAGGCCAGAAGCCAAACTGACATGTGCAAGCAAAGCTGTGAACACGCATTACGTAGGATAAGGAAAAATGGGCCATCATTGTGTGATTTCTTTCCTTCTTTCTTTCCTTCTTTCTTTCTTTCTTTCTTTCTTTCTTATGTCTTTGTTTTGTCTTCTGCTGATTTAAAACTGAGACACTAAATAGGGTGGCTTTGTGGATGGGTGTTTTGCCTTGTTTCAAACAAAGGAGACGGTAAACAATTTTTTAAAAATAACATGCACCTCTCATCCTACAGCAGTGGATCATGTTTATCTTCTAAAATATAATGATCAGTTGACAAAGGAGGTCATTTTCTGAATGATACAGTAGGACTCAGTCCCCCTTTGGACCCTGTCACATTCCTCTGTGCATGTGTGCATGCATGCATGTGTGTGTGTTAGAGATAGGGTTTGTGCACAAGGCGGGTATGCATGCACAACCACGTCTGTATGCAGTATGAATATCATTACCATATCTATAACTGTGTATAATTTGTTTTACAGTGCTGCCTGTGAGCACAGTGGCTGCGTGGGGCTGGGCGAGCCAACACAGAAGGTGCTGTGGATACTAAGAGTGAGGGAGTTCAGAGGCTGAGGGGTCAGCTGGTGGGAGTGAGTAGCAGGTTGACGAATGGCACACAGTGTATCTCTGTCTCTGTCAAAGAGCTTTATTGATGCGTTGAGAAGCGTGGACACAGATAAACAAGGGGCTGCATTCCCTCATCCCGACATGTTACAGCGTGGCGAGGCAGTGATCTGTGTGTCTGCCCTTATTCCTTCATGCCGCCGTCCTTCCATCCCTCCATTTGCCCGCCTACCAGCGCCCCCTCCTAACTGTGTGTTACATAACCCACCCCAAAACTCGGCACACTGATGTGCTATTCACACTGACTCACACACCGACAGACAATGGGCCGACTGATGGACGCGCGCTCGCAGGCCACACCAAACTTACTGTGAACAAAAGCAGACATGTATGCACTCGGAGCGACATTTGGGCAAAATGTAAACTGACTGTGCACTCAGCGCTTTATGGACTAAATACATTACACAGGCTTGGCTCCAGCTCTTCTCTAATAACAGCTGCCTCAGACCCCACCGGTCAGAGAGCGAATCAGGCACTAGAAACACCCAGTAACATAAATACAGTAAGATAAACAAATGGGGAAATCTACAGGATGGGGCTGGTGCATTACATAAAGCCGTATTTAAACACCGACATGGAGGCTAATGGTAATGCTGCCCATCTGTCTGTTAACTTGGAAAATAGGAAAATAAAGAAGTTCAAAACACAATACATGTCACTATCATCTGTCTGTCTGTGACTATGAGCTGATGGAAAAGGGGCGGGGCCAGAACAGTACGGTTTTATGACCTGTTGATTGACAGGGGCCCCAGGCTGCAGACGGAGGGTATGACATAATTGCGGGATACAAAGCAACTCACTGGCGGACGCAACTCCCAGAGGTCCAACTTCAGGCAAGACAAAGTGAGCTTGAGGGTGAAAGGAGGACAGAGGGGGAGGGAAGCAGAAGAAATGGGGCAGAGTGAGTAGATAAGAGGGGAGGATCTGAGACCGAGTAAAAGACCGGTGTGGAAAGTAGAGCGGAGAGAGACCTGCGAGGGAGAAGAAGAAGAGTGGGGTAGACATTACCATAAATCTTCTCTTAGCAAAACAGATACAAGCCATAAAAACTGTCCCCGCGAATGAGTTGCTGTGAAATATACACTCCTGTCCCAGAAACACTCCTCAGCAACAGCACTGACGTCAGAGCCTCAGCGGGGAGGAAGAGGGAGAGTAAATATCAGGGGCGGCACTGAAAGCAGTTTGCGAAGATTGCGCCTAACAAAGTACACCTGCTGAGCACAGCTGTCACCGACTGGAGGTCCTGCAGTCATATCCACTGCAATGCTGCCAAACATTTTGACTTTTTTTTTTGGCACTATAAAACAGAAAAAATGGGTTTTCCATTTGTGCAGGTCCTGTTGATGTTTCGGTCCCGCACATCCCACATATGCAAATACATAAATGTGTACTATTTCAAATTTCCAAGAGTTCACTGAAGTGAGGAACATTTAGACTCAGTATCCAAAAAAATGTGGAATGATTCGATGTTCTGCTTTCTACTTGGAAAGTTGGAAACTCAGGATTTGCTGCTTCTGCATGATTTCTCTCACTTTGCCACACAATGTTATCAACATGAGAGTTTGACAAGCATGGAGTTCATTATGGAAGCATTGTCAGTAGTGATACTTGTTTAAGTCTATATTAGCCTCTCTACACTTTTATATACATTTATTCAGTTTGTTTATATGATGTGAACACAGTGTATGTAAAAACTTTGATTCTTAAGCCTGAATTATTTGCGTATTCCGTGTTTTTTGGCAGTCTAAACGGTCATTACCTCAGCCAACCCTCAATTTTTATGGTGCACATTTTAAAGAAAAGATCATCTGTCATCTGCTGTGACAGCTGTCTTTTCCTGCCATCACTACAGCTGTTATTGTTCGCCTGAAGTGGGTTGAGACACAAACAACGACGAGAACTGGAACAGTTGATTCCATTTGGACCAGTTCTTGTTTCTTGTTTTGCAGTGGAAAACAACCCATGGACACACACGTACACACACACACACACACACACACACACACACACAAACAGTCTTTGAAAGCTGGTTACGGTGAACCTGTGGACTTTGTCCGTCTATGGGACAGAGGCGAGCCCTGCCAGCAGTATAGATAAGGACTGAGAGGCCCGTGTGTCAGTGCGATCATGGGACCATGTAATAAAAACAGACTTGGGATGCCTGGAGCAGTCCTTGTGTTTATCTAAGGTGATGGAAAGCACTTACTATCGCAGAGGAGGAGGCTCAGGTGTGATGATGCAACTCAACTTGACCTAAGCAGCACACTCAACATGCCTTGACCATAAAAACACATGATAGTCCTCATAAACTCTGTGTGTGTGTGCAGTGTTGGAGCAAGAGAGGTGCTGTCGAGAGTATGCGGCAGAATGTGAAGTTAGGATGACTCGTGATTCACACAAAACAACATTTGTAGGACACTGCCGCTCTTCCACGTCTGTGCTCTCCCCGAAACAGAGGTGAATGACGGTGAGGGAAGGAGGAGGGCTGGACAGAGGCGAGAGATTACACACCCCTACCGGGGCAGCGAGGGCATGGCCCCTTTAAGCCCGATCTCAAGGCTTTATCCCACAGCTCAAGGGTTTAAGCTGCATATCAATGTTTCTGCCAAATATCAGATTGAAGGATATATAGGCCAAACCTATAACTCTGTGGTATCTTGAAATAGTTGGTCAGCAGCAACACAATTTTCTGATGTTTTGACACTTATTTTGCTGGAGTCCGAATGTTAGTGGCTAAAGGTCGGGTCAGGTCACAGTGAATCTCTCTGACGACTTCATCATATCAGCTCTATCTAAAGTGAGAGGAGCTCAGAGTGGAAAATGTGTTGCTGTCCTTTTACACGAGGAGTTTACAGAATTATATCTCTGTAATACCCTGTATGCCCTACATAGCCTCCAATCTGATGTTTGGCATCAACACGTTCGCATGGCTGATAGGAGCCATGTGAGGTTGCTGTGCTCAAATATGGAGTGAGTTAACCGCATATTGACGGGAAAAGAGCTTTTTAATTTGAAGGTTTGGATCACGTCAGAAATGACTTCAGTCATTTCAATCATCTACCACAGACCCCCTTCATGTTAACGAATAAAGAAGTAAACTATAGGAGCCTCATTTAACCAGAAATATTTGTGTTGTCTCATAATCCCAACAAAAAAAAGCAAACTAACAATGAATACTGTGCAACAAATTCAAATTCAAATGTATTCCATGTTTCTTTTTCTGATAATCAGAGAATTTATGAATCACCACAAAAAAACCAAAAAAAAAAACAAAGGAAAACAAACAAAGAATAGTCATATCGCTTCACTGGGGGCTGAATCTGATTTGACAGAGGAAATTGTTATTCAGGTGCAGCTGTAGTCTCAAGGTAGGAAATGTGGATTAATTACCCTCTTGCTTGAACTCTCTCTGTTCTCTTCATTCAAATAAAAGGCAAATTATTTGTTGTGCCGGTGGACTGTTGTGAAAACAAACATGTTGTCTTCACCTATTTGCAGCTTGACCCCCCCGCACACAGAGAGACAACAGGAGAGACAGAGAGAGATGCAGCAGAGCGTTTTAATGTTTGTAACCAAGCAGTGTGCTGCACAGGACAGTCACAGCATAAATCACCGATGTTGTGGTTGTGGTTTGTGTGCTGTGAATTTGGACCACCAACCCTCATGGTTATGCAACATGTTTAGAGTCAATTTTTTGCTCTGCACCCTCTATATCATCCTCCCTGTCCCTTCTCACCCGCGTCTTCATCACTGTCATCCACTTCAGATTGTTGGCAGTCAGGGGTGTTTGTTGCTTTGTTTTTTGCTGCATATTTATTGGATTTTCAACAGTACATGAACTGACGCGCATTTAAAAACATACACACACCCACACAAATAAACGGGCAACCCTACACTAACAAACTGAAGGGTTTTCCCTGTCTTGTAAGTGGAAATCTTGTGTCAGCAATACATTCATGGTGGGTTTTAATCAGTTATTAAAAACAGTTAACCATATCCTTCTAACACAGAGGATATAACTGGCCAGTTGTACTGGTTGTATTGGTTGAGACTGTCTAAAAGGACCCCATACACCATCAAAAAGATACTGCTGGCCTTTAATGGTATACTTTCTCCTTTCTAAGTATAAACATTAAGGGTATAACAATCCATCGATCTGTGTTTATATACCAATCTTAAAATCAACAATGCAATATAATTGATATTAAGTAAAAAAAAAAAAAAAAAAAAAAAATCAATT
>OMLB01039610.1:49105-59578 GCA_900302555.1 Myripristis jacobus | reverse complement strand
TGCACGCACGCACACACACACACACACACACACACACACACACACACACACACACACACACACTCATGTGCACACGCCAACAGAGGTAAGAATCTCTCTCTTGGACATGGAGCCTATACAAAACCATTTATTTTTCATAGTCAAATGATTGGGTCATGCATACAGTGCATGCCAAAAAAGCTATTACTAAAGGGATAAATTACATCATATCCAAATATTAATAGATGGACACCTCATTCCAGCCTATACTGGCTCTTCAAGGCAGATTTCAAAACAGTTGTACTAATTAAGTTAAGTTATATATAAATATATAATAGACAGAGGACGGTGCTAGCACAACACACTTACTGTGTGAAATGTGTGGCAAATGTCCAGTGGCTCCTTCAGAAATCTTCAGTTACAATGTGGTAGCAAAAAATTTTTTTTTTACTGAGCCATAGTGATCATAGGGTAGGACCTTCACACACTGATGAAATGCAGATGGTGTCTCCATGGAGTGTGTGTCTGTTGTTGTGTGTGCACATACACATAAGCGCATGCATGTTTCTGTATAAAAAGCATCTGCTCATCACTTCTCTAGTCATTCTCGCAGGTTGTGTGATGAAGACTGACAGCAGGAGTATCTCACCGGGGCGTAAAGGATTATGGTGAACTTTGCCCCACTGTGGAATTGTCTACATCTCTTTATAGCTTTTATTCTGGAAAACCTATAGTGTGATTTTTTCCTCTTCGTCTCCTCTGGTCTCCGTCCGTTTCAGTGATGGCTGAATGGAGTTGGGTGATTTATACAGTACTGGAGGTGCTGATTGCCACGGCCTGCTGTATTGGCAATGCCTTGGTGGTGTGTGCAGTGTGTGTCGGTATCCGCGGCTCCCTTAGAGAGCCAACATTCTGCTTCCTGGTTTCCTTGGCAGCGGCGGACTTCCTGGTGGGTGTAGCTGCTGTGCCCCTGGCTGTGCTGTTAGACGGTTGGGCGAGTCTGACCCCTGACCTCTGCCTGCTTCTCAGCTGTGTGGTGCTGGTGCTGACACAAGCCTCTGTGCTGTCACTGTTAGCTATTGCTGTGGACCGCTACCTGCGGCTACACACCCCGCTCAGGTGAGGCAACACGCACACTCATTTCAAGTGTACAGAAAAGGGTTTATAGTGTAGAAAATGAGTTAAGATTTGGCTTTTAATGAATTCTTTTCTCTTTCCCCTGTCTCACTCGATCGCTCTGTCTCAGGTACAAAGACCTGGCCACACAGACACGTACATGGCTGGCCGTGGCGGTGTGCTGGGCACTTTCCTGTCTTCTTGGTTTCACCCCTCTCTTTGGCTGGCACAACTACACCACCCAGGTCGCTGGTGCCACCAATAAATCTGCCTCTTCTTCCATCTCTACACCTTGCACCTTTCTCTCTGTCATCTCTCTCCCTTTCATGGTCTACTTCAACTTCCTGGGATGCGTTCTAGCACCACTGCTCGTCATGATCCTCCTCTATGCACGAATCTTCTGGAGCCTACAGGGGCGACTACAGGACAGCGCTCCCCAGGCCCGGGCCCTCCTGCTCAGGGAGAGGAGGCTGGCCCGCTCCCTGGCCCTGGTCCTCTTATTGTTTGCTGTGTGTTGGATTCCCCTGCACTCAATGAACTGTATGTTGCTTTTCCATGGCCCTGAAGCAGTCCCACAGGGGACCCTATATGCAGGCAGGTGACAGTAACTTTTATACTGCTAGACACAGCCTAAAATTTCATATTAAAACATTTGTTTGCACTTGATTCTCCTGGTGAATCTAAGTAAGGCTATCAATCATGTAATTGCAAATCACAATACCTCATCTCCGGCAATTACACAAATGAAAATATGTTTTTAACAGTAACGTCCACTCTCCAGGTATCCTCCTGTCCCATGCCAACTCAGCAGTAAACCCTGTGGTCTATGCTTACCGCATCCCAAAGATCCAGCAGGCCTACAGTCAAATATGGAGGCACTTCCTGATGGGGCTAGGCTGTTGCCATGGAGATGAGCGTGTTCAACGAGCGTGTTCAACAGGCAGCAGACCCAACCACACAGAGATGTGTGGCTCAGGAGGGAAGACCACTCCCTGAGCACAGCAGGAGGGAGATCCACTGGGAAATTTATATCCATGGATTTGCACTCGCTTGCACACACTTGAGTTTACAGCAGGAATCGGCAACCAGGTGCCACGGGGGAGCAAGGCTTTAATTCCAACCAGACAACACGCCAGCTGATTTCACGGCTTTAAATGCACCTTCAACTGGAGCGGAGTGAGCTAATCAGTGAAATTAACAGACCTTTTAGTGCCTTTTAGCTGCAGTGAAAACTCTGTAGTCTGCTCGTGTGGTTTTCAGCTTGGCTTTCTCACTGTCAGAAGCTGTCTGTGATGACTCCACTAGAGGGCGCTCTCCACTAGCAAACAGGTCAGGCTCTCAGCCACAAACCACGACTGCAGCCTGAATTGTTTTGCCCAATTTCATCCCAGTTTCAAGCTCCCGCTCAGTCACCTCTGGACGATGGATACGAGGCAATGCTTCTTTCAGTAAAACTTTATTGAGATGTACATGTTTTCAACCAAGCCATGTAACAGTGAGCTCAACACTAACCGTTTGCAGGAAATGTGTAACTTGTTGTGTTATGAACAGGCAATAAACGTGATATTTATCCATGATGATGTGTTGTACATCCATACGCGTGCAGTGAGCTCCTCAGGGAAGGCAATAGACTGTATAGTTATCACCTGAGCAGGGTGCAATCCCACCCACCAAACTATACAACCTACTACCTCACCCTGACAGAGCACAAATCAGACACCACCGATCCGCCTGTTTGGCTGTCTGGTGGAAACAGGCAGACATCTGGGTGCCTCACATACAGGACACAGTACATGATACTGAATGCTGCAGGTGTAAGTTTTAATTGGCCAACTTGATCGCCCATATGGAGATGGCGGTTGCTCACTGGCTGACTCAGCTGTCTCCTTAGGAAAGACAGTAGATTGTATAGTTATCTCAGAAAGAGGTTAGACAACCCCACAACTATTCAATCTACTACCTCAGCCCCAAGGACAGCATCCACATCCATCCTTCAGCATCACGATCCTCACAGGTAACACCCCTGCAACGATACAAAAAAAAAAGAGACAGAGAGAGGGGGTTATCTCAGTCAAATTGTTTTATCTGTAAAATGCAAGCAAGAAAACTTGGATCAGAGATCGAGGATTTCTTGTGTTCATTCTGAGGTTTATATTTAGTTAGCATCTTTAACTGATGTTGTGCCCCAAAATCAAAGCCTCTGTCTAATAAAGGAGTGTAAGATATACTGGTTTCATCTCTTTGTCTCCCTCTTTGTATTTGTTTGAATTGTCTTCTGGAAATGGTTCAAATCAGGACTTAAGGAGGAAAGCTGTTTGTGCTTAATGACAACAAGTCCTCCGCTGCCAAGATTTTGAGAAGCGTTTAGCACTTCTTTACAAGAGAAGACCCTGAGAGACTTGCACATATTGGCACATCCTCACCAATCTGGGCAAAGCCAAAGCATTTTGTTGTGGAGCTGAAAATTAATCCACAAAAGTAATTGTGAGACAATAGCAGCAATTTAACAGAAAGCAAGACATCGGAAAGTGAGAGCAGTAATGTGTGAAAGCCCCAAAAACAACTCACTGGCTTCCTGAGACTCTGGCATGTGATCGAAAGAGAAAAAAAAAAGGCGCTCGGTTCTGTGCCAGGAATTTGCTTCCGTTTTTGCCAAAAACTGAGCTCATTCCAGTGGGCTATCCCTGTGTAGGCTGGCTGCTGCTTCTCAGACGGAGGTACACACACAGATGCCTGCAAATATGGCTGCCACCAGCTGCCTCTGATTGAATACAAAGCTGGGATTCTGCCCCCAAAACAAAACAAGGAAACACAAAATGGCGTCTCGCGTGTCGGCCATTTTAGGTTTGTTTTTAAAGCATCGTAGCATCTAACCTTTTCCGTTTTCCCGAGCTCGCTGTCTTTTCTAAACAGACTTCCGATGAAGAAACAGAGAGAGCGCTTTCCCGAGATTGATGGAGAATCAGTCTTGTGGTAAGCACAGAGACGTAGCCCAGACTCTGGTCAACACACTCTATCATAGCTTCTGACTGCGAGAGTGACTCGTACGATTAGTGCCGTTACTAATGAGAGAACTGGAAAGTTTTGTTATCAAGGAAAATACATAATAACACAACGGCAATCCATATCCCTGCGATCAGAATGTGACACTTCAGCTTGAATACATGAGCAAGTAGTCACGATGCTCAGTGTGGCTAAACTGGAACCAAAACAATGACATAACAACCAGTAACAATGGAATAAGAAAAACGAATAGAACCGTTTGATCATATAGATTTTTACACATTATTTCCTGCCGTGAAAAGCTTGCCAATCTCCAGGTGAATCTGTGAAAAAGCTGCTTAACCATTATGGGAGGCAGGGCAGTCGTGTAGCCTGGAGACTCATCCCTTGGCATGGCAGTGACTGAAGGGTTAATGAGTGCCAGACTAAATGCCAGGCCTGGGCTGTGGGTAGACAGAGAAGGGTTAGGGGGTCTACTGCTTTGCATAAATTAGCATACAGGCACAACCCCTGAGACTTGGTCCAGACCAGCCCCTCGTTAGCATGCAGTAGACCCTGCTAGTCTGATTACAGAAGACCAGACAGACAGAAGGGGTGGGGGTAGGCTGGCATGATGCCCAACACTGCCACCATGCCAGTGACAGATCTACACACTCCTCTTGGTTGCCAAGAAATATCCTCTGATTGGAGCACATGCTGTATTTGGTGGAGTAGCGGAAAAAAACGAACACTGATATGACACAACGTTTGGGGGAACTGGGTCAAATTCAGTGACGATTTAACGGGGCACTGGAACAAGCATGGGAAAGGGAAAAACATGAAATGTTTGTGGGCAATAAAGAGGATCTTATTGCAATAACTCTCCCACTGATCTTGTGCCTGTGAGCTTCTGGGTTAATTCCAAACATCAGAGACCAATTCTGCAAACAACTCCAGACTGTTTTGGAAACATTAAGGTCAAACTTGGCCAGTCATGTGAGCCCTATTAGTCCCTGTTGTCTCTGGTTGTGGACTGTCTATGGCACATAGAAGGGGCACAAAGGGCTCTATTGAGGCGAATCAGTTCCTCTGTCAACAACTCCAAAATAAGTGTGGCATATAAGCCAGTGGGTTAACTGAGATGAGCCTGAAGCAAAGACGAGGAGAGAGGGGAAGAGAAAAACGTGGCCTACTAAAAGTTCACGTTATCTGCTTATCAGACAGTCTGTGTGTCTATTATAACCGAGCAGCAGTAAATTCCCATTACACTAGCAGTATTCTGCGTAAGCCAAGAAACATGCATCGTGTCCTCTCTTGCACTCTGATATCGCTCCTTTGCTGTAGCCAACCAGGATATATTTTTTTTCTGGAGATGAATTCCTGCATTAGTATGTTAATGTAGTTTGGGATGACAACTACACATGTTTCATCTGGGCCGTTCCAAAGCCCCCTTGTCACGGTTGTAGCACTGGGAATTGTATCAATTTCAAATTACTTTTGAGCAATTTTTTTTTTTTTATCAGTTACAGTATGCTTGATGCATCTGTTTAGTCTGGTTGAGTATTCCCTCTTGTCCCGTTTTGCAGAATAATGAGTATGCAATGTTATTTTAGATGTTTGTTCTAAATATATTCATCATCCACACTGCCACCTCAACTATAAAATGTGAAGGTTTTTTGAGGGATTTAATAGGAAAATGGAAATGGGCAATTAAATAAGCTGCTTTCATTTGTGAAACCTTTTACGTTACCAACATTTACCTCAAATTAGGATCTGCTAAACACTGAAGACATTTTTTTTGTGTTCAAACTACCTACTCAATCTCCTCTTTCTTGGATTAAGTTGAATACACAGAATCAAAATGGCTGCTACACTGAATTACTCGGCTTTATAAACTTCCAGCATTAAACTAAGTCTGCCGTGCTACAAACACAAACACAGACACACACACACACACGCACACACACAAAGAACTTGTCACTACTGTGCCTTTCTTTGCAAATCAAAAGCCACTCTACAATTAAAAACAAAACAAAACAAAACCAAAAAAAAAAAGATATCGTTGAAACAATAGGCCTTAGCTTCCTCTCCTCCACAGTCAAAGGATGCAGGATTCGTCGGATTTACTCCTCACCCAGTTCAAACGACGTAAACACACAAATTAATTAGCAAATCCGCAAACACGCACGGCACACTCAGTTGCCAACAAAACTCCTCAGAATTGGAGCAGATTTTCGCAGGAAGCAGAGGCAGGGAAATACCTATTGGATTGCCTGGTCCCTTGGTCCGCGAGACAGGATGAATGCTTGGCACAGACACAACGGTGGGGGCACCAGACGATTGGTACAGGTTCTTGTGTGTTTCTCCTCTCCCTCTCCCTCTCCCTCTCTCCCTCTCTCTCTCTCTCTCTCTGAGCTTGATGCCAAGAATGGGCAGTGTCTGTGTGCCAGGCAGAATTTCAATGAGGGAGGAAGGAGGTGGTGATGGTGGGCAAAGAGAAGGAGGGGTGTGGAGGTAGAGTTGGCAGGGGAAGTATGCCACACAGTGAATGGCACAATGAAGAATTCCCACAGTTAAAAAGATGCAAACTGATGCAACGCCTGTTTAATATCGCTCTCCCCGAGTCTTACTTACAAGAGGAAGACAGTCTGGGTGTCTGGCACTTTCAAAGGAGTGGGCTCCTTCTTCGACAGCACACTGTGGTGATATTGTTGTTGTACCAGCTTTCTCATCCTGCCCGTTCCCTAAGGAATGCCTGATTTCTACATTAAAGAGCGAAGGAAGGGGGGAGCTGAGGCTGTTCCATGCCCACTTGGCACGGTGCCCACTCTGATGTTCTCTATATCCTCATTACCAAGGCACAAACTCACACACACATGCGTACACACACCCACACACCCACACACCCACACCCACATACACACGCACAGGGGAGGCACATGTATAAAGAAATGTAGTGCCTGTAACAGTGTACGCACACACACACATGTATACATAGCCGAATTGCTTGATCTGTACACATGGAGAGAGCTCAGCCTATGGCAACACAGCTCTGGTAATTATATGAATTATTTGAAGTCTATGAATGAACTGCTGCCTGTTAAATTCTTGTCTGTTTTTGCAAGACAAAGGACAAGGAGTTCACACAAGTCCACACACTCACTCAAGCACAAGAGCTAAGTAAACATATTGGACAATGTGTGTGATGAAAGCATAATATGGTCCTCTTGAAGTGGAACTCTCCCAGTGTCCACCAATAATTTCAACTGGAGATGCAGACGTCGAAGTGGGGCAAAGTGGAAAGATCAGTGAAAAAAAACAACAACAACAACAACAAAAACGTTGCTGGTGCAGCCCACTCTCATTCCAAAGCTTGTAAATCCCCGTCTAATTTTAGACTGATATTCCAGTGTCTCTCTCTTTTGTTTTGTTTTGCAGTGTGTGTCTTTACCACCAACAGGCTGTAAACTTTTAACAGCTAATGACTTTAAAACAGTAGGAATGAATATTTTCAGGGGGGGAAAAAAGCACTGTGGCAGAATCACTGGTCCATGAACCAATTCCTATTCCTAGTATTGACGACCCAGATTGAAGAATTATACATCAAAGCTGTTTTCTCCTCTTCCTCTCGCTTCTCTATCCCTTTTCCTCCGTTCCACTTACCCACTACTTGTCTATGGTTTCACTAATCTGCTGATGAGATGTGTTGTTGCCATGGTTTCAAATGCTTCTGATAGCTCTGATGCCTGGCCCAGTCTCTGGGCATGTTGTTGGACGCCCACATGTCACAGCATTCACCGATGCACACACACACACACAAACAAAACACATATACATATATATATATATATACATGCACATGCATACAAACATATTTAGAGAAACATACACACATCTTGCATACATTCTCAAATACATGTCGTGCATGCATGTGTGTGTGCACGCGCGTGTGTGTGCATTTGTGTGTGTGCATTTGTATGCATGCATTTGTGTGGATGCATGTGCCCATACACACACTGTATAGAGTGCACAAGCTTGTATATGCTATGCTGAACCAGCTGCTGCTTCCTGCAACAGCAGAGGTACTTCCTGTTGCCTTGCTGCAGCCGCGGCGGACAGCCAAGATATCAGCCAATCAGCTAAGTTCAGGCTGAATGCAGGAAGTTAGCCTGACTGCCTCCAGGAGAAAAACACAGAAACATAATGAGGCAACATGATAAGTTCATCTGAGGATAAGCAAGGGGCGGAGAAAGAGCTCTTCCACTCTGCCTCACTCTTTCTCTCTCTATATCTCTCATTCTCTCAGTCAAGCCCCTTTCCCCTCAACATTTTCTCTTCATCACTGTCGCATCGATAGACATAAAAAAGCTTCCACTTGAAATATCTCTTCTTTAATGTTTTAAACAAATTCATTTGCCACACAGTGCCAAAACTGAACAATTCAAAACAACAGAAATTGATAGACAGAAACTGTGAATAGTGTGTCGATGAATTTTGAGGACATTAGGCAAGAGTCTGCCCTTATTCTCTGATTCTTAAACACGTGGCACGGAGGCGCCATCTTAACACCAGCCCCCTTTTTAGTTCGAGCTATTAAAGATAGACAATCCAGTTATAGGATGTGTTATCGTATACACGATACACAGATACTTTAGATAATTCAATCAGAATTGAATTTCCCCTCCCAAACTATGTTTAGTGATCTAATCAGCATTTGTTGTATTTACATATCCTGTTTTGGCTATCGCAGGGAGTGCAGCATTCATATCTGCTTTTAGTCACATGGCTTTCTGGATTGTTGCAAGTGACTTTAGACGCACTGCAACGCTCGGGTGTCGAGACCTTGTTTTCTTACAAATGAATACCAGATATATGCTGTTGTTTTTTTTTTTGGTGTTTGTTTTTGGACAGCAACACAGCTGAAGTGCCACTGAGGAGCACACACAGTCGGGGTAAACTGAGTGATCTGTGAGGAAGGTGCGCTGCGTTCAGTCCTGCCCTGGGACTCTATTTTCACTGTGCCGTCTGTTTGTTTGCCCTGCCTCAGTTTCATTTCTGCTTGAGTTTCCTGTCAAGCGCAAAGTATCACGTACAGTTGTGTACTAGAGACAATGCCCCAAGACAAACAGTACAGTTGGCACTCATAACAACTGTCACACCTCTTGAATGCAGAAAGATAACACACACACACACACACACACACACACACATGTATTCCTGTGAAACAACTGCCACACAACTTCGTTTTGATAGTGGCAGAGAGTGCAAACAGTTTGTGCAGGGAGGGAGAAACAGGGTAAATATTGCCCTCGTATCAACTATCATAACGGCTGTGGATGATAAGAGCCCTGCCAAGCGTCCCAGTGGTCCTGTGGGTGTAGCCCCTCGCACTGGTAAGCAGCTAAATTTATACCTATTGAGTTGACCTGAAGACAACAACAGTACGCTGGCACAGTCAAGCCTCTGCGGTCTAAAAGTAATCAAGAAGGCCTGTCCTCCCTTTTGCCAGTCTATAAAGAGACACCTGTTAAGTACAGCATGCCACCGAAACACTGTTTACCACTCTGCCAGAGCTTCCTGTCCTACAGCAGAGAGGGACAGGAGGAGAGATAAAAGAGGAGAGAGGAGGGGAAGATGGTCAGCAGGGAGTCCCTCCGAGCTCCAGAAAACTTTCTCCTGTTGTCTTCCATCGAGCCAAAATGGCGGCGAGCGTGGTGCGGCGTGGCAGCCAGCGACGACAGACACGTTTTACAGGAGGAAGACAGCAATGAAGGACAGAGGAAAGGGAGGAAGGAAGGAGAGAAGGAGGATTTTAGGGCAGTGAGAGAGAGGGGTAGAGGTGTCGCAGGATAAAAAAGAGAAATACCTGGAGCCTGTGTGTGAGCGGCGGGCTGGGCCGGAGGACTGGAGGAGAAGAGGGCCGTGATGGCGGGAAGAAGGGAAAAGAGAGGAGGAGAGCACACCCTCTGAGAGCTACGCCCCCTTCCCACAATCCCCTCCTACTGGCGTGACTGCGTCTGTCCGCACACGGGGTGACAAGGGGACGTCTGCTCACACACACACACACACATTCACACACACAGCTCTAAAACACACACAGACACGCACGAGCCACAGTATAAGACACACGCGCACACAAAAGCTCCAAAACAGGCTCGCTTTGCTTACCATTGCGCACGATCACAACACAAACGCACACACACACACACACACACAAACACACACCCACACACACGTACAGAACTCTCCAAAACACAAACATACACATAATCAATTTGCCAGCCTTTGGATCGCCCTCTGCTCTGCCCTGCTCCGTGTTTGCCTCACTCTGCCTGCCCACTTTGGCATTGCTGCCAAGAGGGAAGGAGAGAAAGAAAGGAGAGGGGAGGGGGGGAT